>BLKM01005179.1:0-10690 GCA_013340265.1 Coptotermes formosanus | reverse complement strand
GATCTTTTCTAAACCTATAAACAAACCATAAAGCTTCAAGGTAAAGACAAAGGAATCCCTATACAGGCCTAAGGACCAAGGGGGAGTAGAGGTATAGCTCCACTCTTTCGTGAGCTTTGGCGCTAGAAGGAGGTGGGGTAGTCAGCACCACACGCCCCGGCCGCTTTACCCCCCGGGAAAAGACCCGGTACCCATTGTACAGGAGGCTGGGTGGGCCCCAGGACCGGTCTAGACGGGTGCGTAAAAGTCTCATCCTCGCCGGGATTCGATCCCCGGACCGTCCGGCCCGTAGTAAAGCTTAAAGGAGCATTGCATATAAGCCTAACAGCGTGTCCCCGCAACGTGGCGTTATGGTTTTGATTTTAACCTTTTAAAGCCTAGCGGTAACTTTACATACCACCAGGTTTAACATTAAAAAATTCTACGTGGTGTCCACATTACGTTTATGTGTTTTGTACGGATCTCAGAACAAACAGTAACTTTTGCCTTATAAAACATTAACAGATTGGTTTTTATAACCGAAGTGGAGAGTGTTTACAGCGCGGTACGGACTGAGTCTTTATATAAAACAGATACGCTTCGTCTTTAAAGGGTTAAAAAATTCTACGTGGTGCCCACATTGCGTTTATGTGTTTTGTACGGATCTCAGAACAAACAGCAACTTTTGCCTTATAAAACATTAAGAGATTGGTTTTTATAACCGAAGTGGAGAGTGTTTACAGCGCGGTACGCACTGAGTTCTTATATAAAACAGATACGCTTCGTCTTTAAAGGGTTAAACAGCGGACGATGTAAAATGTCAAAGGCTGAATTAATTCCAGACGTGATAAACTCCTTCAAAATCCGACGGAATCTTAATAACTGTGGTAGTTTTTGAGTAGGACAGTTTCGGAATTCAGGATTAGCAGCAGGAATACAGCGATACGATTACTTAGTTATCAGTGTCGGTAGAGTTCAAAGCATTATATGATGGAGAATGATTTGCTGGGGTTACGTACCGTGGTGGTGGTTAGGTGTTCCGATGTTTTAGACAAAAGTACTGTTTTCTGTATATTAAGGTAGTTACTGACTGACTAAAAAATGTTTTGCTGCTTTTTCCATTTTCGTTCGAAATTTAAAAATCTATTTCAAAAAAAGCGCTTTAAGGCCGCTGATATTATTACAGTGATTAAATTAACAGGGGTGAGATGAGTTGGACATACAGCACGCACTGGATATATGATAAGTAGGTAGAGAATGCAAGTTGATAAAACTTAAGATAGAGGGCCAGACGTACATCAGAAGATAACATTAAATTAGATCATAAAGGAACAAAAATGTGAGAATGTGAAATGTACTCACGTGGCTTAGGATAGCGACCAATGGCGGAATCCTCAACAGTAAGTTAATAAACTACCAGGTTTGAAAAAAGGAGGGAAATTCCGTCAATACCTGAGTAACTGTTAGATGGCCGTGCCATGGCTCAGGCGGTTAGCCGCCGGCCTCCCATCGCGGAGGCCCGGGTTCGATCCCGGGTCAGTCCATGTGGGATTTGTGGTGGACAAAGTGGCACTGGGACAGGTTTTTCCCCGAGTTCTTCGGTTTTCCCCTGTCAATTTCATTCCACCGGTTCTCAATTACTAGGAAAAGGACAAAAAATAATAATCATCTTCATCATAGGGTTGCACAATAAGCCTCATGGCTGCAGTGCGTCCGTAGCGTCTGCTGCGGGGCCCTTCACCACTAAAAAAAAAAACTGTTAGATTCTAAACAGGACTTTGCAGCACTGAAAAACTTCATTACGGTAGCTTCAGTACAGAACGAAATAAAAGACAGTGAAATTGCCAACAGAAACTACAGTATGCCTTGAGGTCAACATGTGTAGGAGAAAGAAAGCATTTTACGAATACGAAGTACGCGGCTTGTAAGTGATGTGAAAATGAGATACTGGAAAACGTATCAAAGCTAATCAACACTTCTCGCTTCGTGACGAAAATCCCTTTCAAAATAAAATCCGCCACTCGGTTTATTATAATGTATTCGTACTAAGACACGTCGTTATGTTACCGTCTGCATTTATAGCGTAATTTAACTTAATGTTTCATATGCAGTGAACAGCCTTCAACCACATACCCCCAACAACATTTTGTCCTTCATTGTGTGCTACATGCCCAGTCCACACAGATTACTCTGATTCAAAAATTTCAGAAATGGAACTTGAGGGTTAGAGGTTAATAGCTTGACAACATTTCAACAGCAAATAACGCTATTTCCACGAGTTAATATTTCTTGCAGGCAAGCAGTTAATGTATAAAGCCAGGAACTTCAGATTTTGACATGTGAAACAATAAAAGAACATGTTAATTAATTAACTGGCTGTTAATTGACTAACTAAATGACTATCTAACTAAATAATGTTAGTTCTAGAAGTTTCTCTCCCTTGTACGCAAACAGTTAAGTGTAGAAAGACAGGCATTTTAAATTTTGACATTTGAAACAATAAAACAACCTGCTAACTAACCAACCAACCAACCAGCTAACTGTCCAAGAACTAATTCCATAGAACATACGTTTTTGAAAAGCCATTAACTCCTCAGCCAGCAAAGACACTGTGCGCCTTTTGCGGACTCGGCCAGTTCATTGCCGTAGCCAAAGCAGCGCACAAGTGGTCACTGTCCTGAGAAAGATATATTGAACCCCTACTCCTTCAGTAAAATCTTAAGCTCCTTCTTTAATATTATACTCCGAAAGAATATGTATTATTTGGGTAAATTATAATAATAAAACCAATATTAAAGGCACGGAATGCAAGGCTGTAGCCTGTAATAATGTCACTCAGGGTAGGAACCAGGGGCTCGGGATTGTGCAGACGGTAAGGAATTTGCTGTCTCCATAAAATGCGGGTAATTCGTTGGTCTCCTACGCAATATTTGCAGATTAACCCTTTAAAGACGATGCGTGTCTGTTTTATATAAGGACTCAGTGCCTACCGCGCTGTAAACACTCTCCACTTCGGTTATAAAAACCAGTCTCTTAATGTTTTATAAGGCAAAAGTTGCTGTTTGTTCTGAGATCCACACAAAACACACAAACGCAATGTGGGCACCACGTAGAATTTTTTAATGTTAAACCTGGTGGTACGTAAAGTTACCGCTAGGCTTTAAAAGGCTAAGAAGAACGCTGTTGCATGGAGTTAGTTGTGTGCCTAAGCCTAACACATACACTTGTGTATACACACACACACACACACACACACACACACACACACACACACAGTCCACGTCGACAGGCACTCAATACGCAAGAAAGAAGCAAAGCAATTTTAAGTGTGACTGTCTAGTCGCTACACACCAAGTCATTTACGAGATGAAAACCAACAGCATGCGCAGTAGAATGGTGCAGAACTGGTTGCTCTTAATGCTGGGGGTCAAGAGAATCCTACACACAATACAAGGCTTATCAGATTATATATCTATTTTCGACATGGCCCTATCTCACATCTGTACTGTCCTACACAACAGCTACTGAAGGACTCCTCCCCTATACAATAGTCGAGGCACTAGCAATCTGACATCAGCGTAATATTACTTATGCAACCTACCCGCTTTTCTTAACTAAAACTCGTTAAAGAACATAATATGTAACAAATGATGCAGACGTTTAATTTCCATATGGATACCCTGCGCTGGAAGTAGCTTTTAAAATACGTTATTGAATAAAATATAGAATGAAATATAAAGGAACGGGAAGGCGAGGAAGAGGACGTAAGCAATTATCCGATGACCTTAAGCAAACGAGAAGATACTGAAGCTGGAGGAAGAAGCAGTAGATCGCACTGTCTGGAGAACTCGCTTGGGAAGAAGCTATGGAACAGTCGCAAGAGAGACTACGTGATGATGATGATGATTATTATTTTCTTACCTGTTTGTTTTTATTATAATTTAAAAGAATGTAAAGTGTCCAGTACGTTCCCTTATTATCTAAAGTGTTTTCCGTCAGGATGGCTAATAAGGCCGAAACATGTAACAATTAAACAATAGAAGTATTGGTGACCACAAAATTGTATTTTTCTTTGTTGGTTGTGTTACTTATTTAAACTGGAATACACGTTAAAAATTATTACGAAATCTAAAGAAAGAATCGTACGTGACAGAAGAGTTCTACGTTTGATAACCCTGAATCAAGAAACTTGACAAAGTTACAATATAGCCACTGCACTTATGCTAAACTCAGAAAGGCTACGTTTTTAGCTTGAGTGTGTTTGAAGTATACGGAGACTCTAAAAGCATGTAGATTGTAAAATCTTCCGAATGGACTAGTGGAAATTTTCAAAAGCTAACCGCCAAAAGGGATGAGATCCACTTTGGAAGCAACACAACCTGATGGAATAAGACTCCAACTAAAATGGAAATAAAAAGTACTGGCCCAAATAAACCAAAATAAAATACAAAGAAATAAAGAGAATTGAAAAGGGAAATAGAGTCGAGAAGTAGCTTATACACTGACGACTGTTACGAAGCAAGATGACCGAAGTTGCAACTTTTGGCATCTACGTGTTAAATAGAGGAGAGTGGAGTCAGTGTTGTGTCTGTCTAATGTTGTTATTTGTACTGATTTGGAAGTTTGTTACATCTAGCAAGCACATACGATGCTTCCATTTGTTATGATTTTAATACTACAAGTATCATTTATGATAGGACTTCTGTTGCTTACATAAAACATAACTGAATACTCAACAAAATTTGAAACGTCTGTTATACAACACCACGTTCAACGAGAACTCGCTAACAGCATGATTCATTGTGTCTTAACTGATGTTTAGAAATGTTAAAATTGAAATGCGTTTAACAACAGATCGCAAAGTGCGGTAACTGCTGTATGAACTTGGTGCCTGCTTTGTCATGTCATCGGTCTCAGCCGCCCTCTCTTTGTTACAATGCTGCCGGTCGTGACGTCGATGCTTACAGTGTAAAATTACTAACGTGTTTATCCGTCAAGCAGGAAGGCAATGTACTATAATGTAAAATTGAGGCGCGTTCGCATAACCATTTTTGGAGTGGAAAAGCAGTAAGTGTTACATAGGCCGAGTGTGTTGTGTCTGTAGCATTAGCTATCTAGCACGCAAAACGCATGCGCCGTGTTATGTTGTCATCTGTGGTCGGTCCAGCTATATCATATTTTTTCCACATTATCTCATAAACGGTACGATTTTCGGAAAAAAAAGTTACTAAATATAAAATGTGTGTTTTCATTTTCTCTACAACTTCTGTCTGAAATATTTGTCATTATAAGAAGAAATGAGCGAGATATTATCATAAATGTACATAGGTCTTCGTGTAAAGTACCCGTTATTCTAGTCAGATTTTAATTAAATTTGAACTGCCTCGACAGATTTTCGAAAAAACACAAAAATTTCGAATTTCATGAGAATGCGTCCAGTGGGGGCCAATTGGTTTCATCTGAGCGGACGGACAGACGGACAACCAGAGATAAAGAAGCTAATATTTGCTCTTCGCAATTTTGCGAAAGCGCCTAAAAATGAAAAATTGGCACACAAAAAGGTAATAAAATATTGTATTCGTAATCGAAATAGAAACCATTAAACTAAAAAGACTAGCAAACACCTACAGACATATAGAACTAAACCTTTATTTACGAGGAGACAAAGCAATTTTTAAACCGCACCAAAGGGCTCTGGCTTCCCAACATCATCACTTCAATTGTCAATAACGTTTACTTATTCAATAAAACACCAATTACGAATCGAATCTAATGCTTCGAACTTGTCATTAGCAGTACTCCAGATTCAATTAGCTTTAATCAGCCGCATAACTTTACGAAAAATATTACGGAAACAATCGAATAAAATATTTTGTTAATTAGAGACGGGCGATGTATATCAGATGCCAAAGTCCACTGTAACCATGGAAACCGGTGGCTGGCTGTGACGTTACTACCTTGTACCACAGCCCTAGTATTTAAAGGGCTGTGGGGTCAAAGGCGTGTTGCTTGCTCAAAATTCAGCGGTACGTATTACACAAGACAGCTTTTCGGTGCGATATGTAAGGGAATAAAAATGTCTCTTCGCTATGTCATTGCGATTTACAAAAATTTCCGGTCAAAGTAATTTCATATGACATATCTCCAGCACTGTTTAGTGAAGACAAAACAGGATTATATTATTCATTTAAAATAAATAAAATCTGGTTTGTAAGCGGCTATCATGAACGGAATTAAACTTGACATAATTACCTGCTTTCAGTAGAAATAAACAATGACAAGGGAGAAATAAAATATTTGTAGTCCTTCTACCTACTCACAATAGGTGTCGAGGTTGTTTATTTTTAACTTGATCACACTCAGACACACACCACATTTGGTATGACTCCTCTAGACGGGGGATCGGCCCGTCACAGAGACCTCTACGTGACAATACAAACACTGTACAAGAGACAAACATCCACGCCCCCGGTGGGATTCGAACCCACAATCCCAGCAAGCTCTCGGCCGCAGACCTACGCCTTAGACCGCGCGGCCACTGGAAGAAATAAAATATAAAAAGGCAAAACAAGTTCATGTTACACAATCAGTCTTGGGAACAGAAATGTCACGAAGGCGAGTGACACAGTACCTCTTATGAATTTATGTCACTCACTGAAATATATAAATTTGAGTTATAATATTAAAACCAACAAATGCACATAAGTTTATTATACACACTGCATACCTCCTACATGTTTCGGCCAATCATGTGACCGTCTTCAGCGCGATGGGAAGATAGCCACATGAGTGACCGAAACATGTAGCAGGTGTACAGTGCGTATAGTAAACTTCCGTGCATTTGTTGATTTTAATATTACACCTTATTGCTCAGTGCATGATTACGGATCACTTAAACATAAATTTAATTTTTTCACATTTTATGCTCTTCTGAACAAAGATCTCCAATCTTACAACTGGTATTTTTCACCACAAAGACAAAGGTTTGAATCCAGAGCAGTTCATGTCATATTTCTGCAGAATAAACTGTCACTGGGACAGATTTCCCTCTTAGTACTTCTGTTTTCCGCTGTCGCATGGTACAATCAATGCTTCACCCTCGTACTCATCTATATAATTACGCAATTTACGTAATAATAGCAATGGACGGCGTCGTGAAACAAAACACTGAAAATGAATTCGTTTGTTATTATTGTACATATTTATATGAATATTTTAACACACACTTCTATGTTCTAAGTGACTTTGTTACTCTATGCACCAGGGGTTATTAACTTTTCTTGTGCCATGGACCCCTCTGAGAGGCTGGTGACACGTATGGACCCCTTATCAGAAAAATGTATTTCAATGCAGAAATTACAGATAGTGAGATTCATTGAATTTAACACAAATTTTTAGAGTATAAGAGGCCATAAATTACTCTGTTGCCTACATTCATTATTGAATGAAAAGCTAAGTTTCAGTTAGATGTTAGTGAGAATGAAATTACAATTTTTTTCCCCATCCAAGTTCACGTGCCCCCTGTAACCTGTTCACATACACCAGCATGAGAACGGCTGCTAGACACAAATGTCTTATAATTTACCATCACATTCCCCATGCCCCTATTTTACTTATCACACAATTATTCATGTTATTATACCCCACTCTTATACTACATAACCTTAGCAGTTGATGTAGTGTCACAACATACCTGAATAAAAAGTGAAAATTTTGATTTTATTAAAAATATTCCCGTGGCCCGGGATAGCGTAGACGGTATAGAGACTCGCTACGGGCTGGACGGTCCGGGGATCGAATCCCGGTGGAGGCGAGATTTTCCACACCCGCCCAGAGCGGCCCTGGGCCCACCCAGCCTCCTGTATAATGGGTACCGGGTCTCTTTCCCGGGGGTAAAGCGGCCGGGGCGTGGGGCTAGCCACCTCATCCCCTCCTCGTGCCGAGGCTCACGAACGGGTAGAGCTATACCTGTACTCCCCCTCTTGGACCCTCAGGGCCTGTTACAGTGTGAACCTTTACCTTACCTTTAAAAATATTCCCAAAATCAAAAACCCTGCCGTGTAAAATACAAGAGGAGTTTCTGCACAGGAAGAAGAAAGCCGTCTTTTAATACTTTGAGATTCCATATCTCTCATCATTTCCATAACTTGGACAAACTGAACGCTGAAACAACAGTTTCTATGACAACGGCAATGCACGGGCCAGTTGCCATGGAGACGGCAGACAGAAACAGGAATATGATGCCGACGCCAAACGACGCATGACCGGGTCATTGTAAACACAGAGGCAATTCGGCAGACTGAGAAGCAGCCAAAGTTAGGATTGGAGGAAACGATTTGTACGGAAACCACGTCTGATTGGATGGAACAAAAGAATGTGAACACGAGTAACAAAATGTCGCATGTCGTAGACCAAATGACTGTAACGTCTTCTGTTGTTGATATTTGCTGGTAACGTATCAACCGCTGTCAACCATCAGATTTATCCAAATAGTGTACGAAAATTTGATTCATATTCACAAGAACGCGCTGGGTCTCCCTCACACACAGTAAACATTTGTTTAAAAAATATTTGCTCTGCTTTCAAATAATGATGCTGTAACACATAAATACACCCGCTAAACCAGGGGTATTCAACCAGTGGCGCGCGGGCTGCATGAGGCCCTCCGAATGTTTTTGTGCGGCCCCCAAACAAATTTTGAATTTTAAAAATATTTTTTTTTTTGTGTATGTAACCTCAGTTAAAGTCGTAGTAAATACTGCAAGATTTTAGTAGGGAATTTTCGCAGAGTGGGGGGAATAAGTAAATAATGACAAAAATAAATCATAAACCATAAATAAATAAATAAATAAATAACTATCCTATGTATGATTGTGTACGGAAATGTTAGTGGGCATGTCCTGCAATAATACGCAAACTTCACTTTGTAAAATGTGAATGCGGCCCACGAATCTTTCTGCCATTAAAATGTGGCCCTTGTGCAAGTAAAGGTTGACGACCCCTGCTCTTAAAAAATTTCAGCATTATTTGTGTCTAGGCAGACGGCATATTCAGCGGCCACAGTGTTTCACAGTGTTAAATAATAAATTTTTGAAGGATACTAAGAAAAGGATTAACCTTTTAAAGCCTAACGGTTACTATACAATATATCAGGTTTAACATTCAACAGTTCCACTTTCTGCCCGCAGAGTGCATTTACGTGTTTTGTATGGATCTCAGAACAAACTGTGACTTTTGTCCTATAATTATTGATTTTTTGTAACCAAGATGGAGAGCGTTTACTGCGCGGTACGACATGGGTCTTCAAATAAAGCAGATTACGTTTCGTGCTTCAAAGGTTAATACTTGGGTAAGCAGCAGGTAGCAGGAGAGAATTCGTATTTGTACAGTAGGCTACATAATTTGTACTTGTAGACAAGTGTTATTCGGACGATTATAACAAGGAAGTTGTGATGGGCCGCACGTGTGTCACGCATGGTAAAGGTAACGCAATTCAGAATTTCAGACACAAAACCTAAAGAGGAAGCACTACTTGAAAAGCAAGGTCATATATTTCAGGATAATATTAAAACGGATCGAAGGAAAAGTGGCATAAAGTTTTTACTGTACTCCATTCAAATCCAGTACGTTCCAGTGTGAAATTCGTTTCTAAAGATTTCAGTCTTCTGGGATATAACTCCAGTTATAACAGTACATAGGCAAAAAGGTTTCGGCAAAGCTTACTGCCGGCATCTTCATGGTACTGCAAAACGATGGTACCTCTGCATCATCTACACGGCGTCCTATCCCAGAAGACTGGAATCGTCATGATATCGCTGTGCTAAATTCAATTGTTTTATAGATACGGTAGCCTAATGAAACCAGTCCAAGGCACGGCCCACTGGCAACCTGTTGCTCGGCACTTAAACAGTTTTTTGGGAACCTGGCTTCTTCTCCGTAAAGCGCCCGCACAAAAACCATTCTCGCTTCAAGAATGCGGTAAAAACGTGCAAGACGTCCATGGCTAACTCCATACAGTAGAGTCCTTCTTGACAAGTTAACAGTTCCTCAGCCAGTAGGGAAGTTCACGGTATTTTACGGAAGCCGAAAGTTACTTACGATTTTCATAAGGACCCACCATCTGCCCCTGTCCTAAGCCAGATTAATCTGGCCCGCACCTTCCCACCCTATGTCATTTAACAACGAATTTATTCTCCCATCAACGCCTGGATCTTGTAAGCGAAGTTCAATCACACTAAATAAAAGCTGAAAATAAATAAGACATCATGTTCTCATGGCGGTAACTGTAAATATTATCGTATCCCGGTATGAGATGCCGTGTAGCCTGCAAGTAGTTTACCGACGTTTCAAAGTAACACACTGCCGTCTTCTTCATATCACAAGAGTAATTCACCCAGAGCAGAAACGCCTGGTCTGCGTTATTAGCACCTTCGACGTAGAGTATTTAACTTTTAAAGTCTAGTTAGTTTCCGTTCCACCATGTTGAAAATTAAAAAATTCTACATGGTTCTCGCATTGCGTTTATGTATTTTGTACGGATCTCAGAACAAACAGCAACTTTTGCCTTATAAAACATTAAGAGATTGGTTTTTATAACCGAAGTGGAGAGTGTTTACAGCGCGGTACGCACTGAGTCTTTATATAAAACAGATACGCTTCGTCTTTAAAGGGTTAAAAAATTCTACGTGGTGCCCACATTGCGTTTATGTGT
>BLKM01005154.1:0-11046 GCA_013340265.1 Coptotermes formosanus | reverse complement strand
TGTTTAACACGCTGCCTCTAGCATCCAGTGCCCTGTGCCACCCTGTATAACTGTCAAATATACTGACGTGGCCCCCAGTGTGAAAATTACTGTCAACTGAATGTGAAACGCAAAACTCAACTGGCACAAGACTGGAGCAAATGTCAGGCATTTAAGAAAACTTATGAATATTTGTGTACCACAAAAGCACATTTCTTAACAAACTGAAGGAACACCATGCAATATCAAAATACTTTAATTACATTTTCCAACAGATAAAATGAAAACATTGTGAAAGTTATAGAATGGAATAAATGTTAATATTAAAAAGAATACATTATCATCTTGAGATCAAAATCCCATAATGCACACATGGGTACCTATCAGCCACTTACCTTATCCTTCTACAGTTCCCAAAAATTATTACACACCAAAAGCAATAATCCTTCCACACAATCAATATACAGAAATTGCAGTACCAAAATATCAGTGCTTGAAATAAAACTGTAAACCTGGCTGTAAGTTGGAAACATCAAGTTCGTGTCACTCCCTGATAAATCTTGTACATTCCAATGCAGACAGCAAAAAGCTAAGCTAGATGCAATGTCCCTCAAAAGGGCACAAGACAGTGACACCCACATCACATTCTGTACAATGTATACAAATGAAACACCACTAGAAATAGATCTGCTTGTAAGAAAGTTGCATTAGAACAGAAATAACCATGTCATCTGTCTTCTGTATTCCCTGTAAAAGCCACCTCACAAACTTCTACCGTCAGCGGTATGAAATATGAGAAACAATTCAACTTTGTGTTGCTCACTTTAAATCATGGGACTTTGTTAATCTAGCAAATACTGACATTGCTTTATACAGACAACAAAACAACAGGACACAAGCTGACCACTGAAACATGTCAAAGACAAAAGTAACAAGACTTCGGAATTTCTCCATACAAACAACAGATGCCAAAACAGACTGAAAAACTGGTTCACGCCAGTGAAGATACAGTTCAAAGTAGCTCCAGCATACAGCTTGGCGACCTCCTCCATATTATTCCGTTTATTCCTGGTTTATTTACAGACACTGTCAGCAGCCCTAACTATTCAGCTTCAAATGATAGGATTCATGAATAATGAACTCAAAAAAATGTGGAAGGAAGTGGCTGTGACACAATTTGATGAACCACTCTGGTATGTCTGAAGGGACTGGGGAAAAACATGAAAAAAACTATCAGGGAAGTTGGTCCCTGGGATAAGACTTAGGACGTACAAAACACAAAGCACCACCACCACCTCTAGTGATTTATGCTGATGTTTCCAAGTGCTCTGAATAATTTCGGCATTCAGATTACATAGCAAGCCTCACATGTTATACAGGGTCCTCATTTTATCTGACAATGATCAGTTTCTACTTCCTGTTAGCTGTGCTTTACCAGTACCACACAATGCTCTCAATTTCACGGCATTATGTTTCACAGAATTTGATGCTTCCCTAGAAATTCATTGCACCCTGACACAACAAACTACTTAATACCACTTCATCACATTTCTGCTGCACAACTCAACAGTCTACACAACAAATGAAATAAATACCAAAATCATGGAAAAACAGGAAAAACAAGTGACGCTTGAAGTTACTACGTTAGTGAATAAGAGGGTACTGTCTCCATCTTCATGGCAGAATGCGCAGGCAGCAGATTCCTCCAAACCACTGCTACTGTGTGCCAAACTACATTATATCATATCCCAGAAGACTGCAATCTGCTTTCCATTCGCAGTGTTAAACTTCAGCAGCCAGGACAACATACTTGGTACACAGCCCAAGCCATGAGCTAGACAATTTGGGGTTCAATTCCAGCACAGCAAGGTGATTTTTCTCTTCTCCTAAATGTCCAAAGTAGCTCTGGGACTAACCAAGTTAGCATCCAGTTCCATGGATAAAAGGGGTTCTTTCTTCAGAGTAAAATGGCCAAAGCATAAAGTTAAGCACTCACTTCCATCTAATACTGAGATTAAGAATGGGGGAAGCTATACCACTACTCCCCTTATATGCTTTCATGGCATGGTCAGGGGCAATTCTGCAAATTTTTTTACTATTAAAGTTTTTATAAATGACCTATATTCCTCCATAACAATCTCATAAGCACCACTGACAGAATTCATGAATATGCAACACATTATTATGTGTCCTTACCATTTCTGGTCGAATCGTTGAACCCACTGTGCCTTTGAAGCGCTGTGAAGCTTGTTCATACTGGTCAAACATGGATGTCATCTTGTACCACCAGATTCTCACATAAGTCTTCTTCAGAAACCAAGTACACTACAAGGAACTGTTCTGGAAATAAACTCAAAGTTATGGCCAATAAAACTGATGCACAAGAATTTTAATGTCATATGAATTTCAATTATGGTAAGGTCCAAAGTGGTTCCAGAAGTGCCACATTCCATGAGCGCAATACCCTGAGCGGTGTGCTACCATAAATAATTACCCTTATATTAGACAGCATCTTGTGGTCGACATTCAAAAGAAACAAAACCTATATGCTTATTATTAAAACAATCCTTCCTTCTAACAGTTATTTTTGTCATATAACAGCAATCCCAGACCTGTTCTTCTAAGAAGAAAAATATTATGAACAGCAGCATCATTTCGTAAGAATGAACATGTAGTATGTCGCATAAACTTAAAAAAAACCGTTATTGATACACACACAATAAGTTAAAAAGTAGCACCTGTCTTTCATCCCACGCAAGTTGTAATTCAGGCAACTGTAAATATAACAGACTTTCGTCCTGCTGACAACATAGCTTTATGAAGCCAGAATGACTTATCACTCTGCTGAGCCTGTGGCTTTCATTCGGTCTTCGGTTTTCATACCACAACACTTCTTCCCCAGGGTTGATCACTGTCACAAGCACTGCCTAACCTAACCAACTCTTTGAGACGCACGGATTATGTAGTTTCGTAGAGAAAGTATAGAACTCCTTTACAATGTGGTACAGCATAGCAACCCAAGGTTAATCTGTGCTGATTGGTTCAGGTGTGATAGATACCTAGAAACAAAAATCTTGTGCACCACAAGGCACCTACATGCGTTACTGTAGAGGGCAGCGAGTGGCTGTGTCTAGCCTCACATAGATGGCACGTTCTGTCCGCAAGTTGTATCACATAACGTAGCATTAAGCAATTGCGTTCGTGTACTCTGTGACATAGCACGTGAAGAGTACCTGTACTAAAAATTGGTACCACATCAGAATCTTCGCACTATTACCTTGGAACTCTCCTGTTTGATGTAATAAGCTGCACCTCATGTTCAAGGTTTAGTTGGGTTGTGCAGCAGTGTAAGAGACGAAGGTGCCTCCATTAGTGGGCTGGTGAATGTAACGTTGACCGTATGTTAGGTGTCGGTTGGAGTTTAAGGAGCAGGGTTTTTCACCAAGGCGCAAGAGATACTAATGGGCCAGGGCCTCGTCTTTGTCGAGGCTTGATGATCAAACACAGGACATGAGGAATAGGTCATAGGATATGAATATTTTTCACATTCCGTGCATTAGCCATCTTATTCATATAATTCCAATTAAATGCAAGTGCACTTAGTTGAAATTACGTAAATAAATTCGTAGGTTATCATGGCAAGGCCATTATGTTCCCTGCATTATTCGAGACAATTTGTTGCCACTTCAGGTAACTGTTTACTATTTGCAAAAACGTTCATTTATATCGCCTAAGACAGAGGTCAGAAACTTATGGAGCAGAATCCCTCATCAGAAGCTAGTAGTTATGGAACCTGAAGATATAAAATAAAGAAACTAACATCATAACCTAAACTAACCTAACGATCAATATGACCAAATTTAATAGTTACTTAATATAATGACATGCACCTCCGCGATATGTCTGCTTCTCATTGGAGGGAAAATGTAAATGGCATATGTGGTGGTTTAGAGTCTGCATCTTGGTAATGCTCTAATTACTTAAAACAACTGAGAATAAAGATTTTGAAAAGTGCTAACAACAAGGAACTATTGCAGACGGGAATGCATCTCCTAGGTAAGACATACCATCGCCACCCACGAGAAACACGCGAAACAATGTCCCACCTGGCAGTACCATGTACGGGCAATAGTCGAAACTTGTGTACCATTTTGTACAGGAGAGCTTCCCTGCAGCCTTTCAACCGATCCACGGAGTATAGCTTTCCCCACATCTCAACAGATGTTCTGTGATTCGCACATACGTCCTGCTGCATGATTTTGACGGTGGCTGTTGCGCATAGCCTCCGAGTGCACATTGTGGACGTATAAGAGTATTGCAAATGGTACTGTAACATCAAAAATCGTTGCTCAAGTATAATGCAAGAAGATGATGACCCGGTTGTACAAGAGGTAATATGAAGACTGTTTTGAAAATATTTATATCCCTGTGTGTAACGAGAAGATTGACTACTGCACGGCGTGCTTTAGTTTGGTTATAGGACACGTGAAATAACACTTTGGCCTTGTTGACAGATTCCTGTGTACTTGTCCAAATTGCTGGCAGAGAAGTTGTTTCTTTACCAGTTTCCAGTGCGACCAAGGGACGTTAGCTATGACGACAGCAAAATTATACAGGTATCTGGTCGATAAAATGCTGTACCATGCTGTTTTATATATTTCAGAACTCGAAGTGTTGCATTTCAAAAGAGAACACTGCGCGGGTAAAAATGAAATTGAGATTTATTATTTAGGTTTACATAAGTAACTACACTGTAGCATTGAACATAGATTGACAGATATTCGAAAGGCAATGAAAACTTTGCGCCATAGTATGTATTACATTACTTACTTTCGAATGTTAAATGCAGGAGGAAAAGGCATTTAATTTGAGAGTTTTGTTTATAGATATCCGTGGTAGTGTTGTTCAGCAAATGTTGTTCTTCTCATAGAGCACAGAAAGTGTGCTTTGTTGTAACACTCATTTTAGTTGCAATTAATTTGTTAAATTTGCATCCTTTCAATATGAAACCAGCGTTGATGCATGTTTGATTGTAATTAAGTGACCAATTTTGCAAGTGAAGAATTAATAAACTGACCTTTAGCAACCTTCAGTACAAGCATAACTTCCTCATGTGCAGTGATGTCACTTCCTTCAGAACCAAACAGTGACGCTGAGAAATGTGAACTTATTTTTCATGTACTGTTGTGGTTCGAAGTCCATATTGTTTCCATATTTTTCTGTAATAACACTAAATGCATGTCACAGAGTTGTATCAAACCACACCACCAGGAGGTTAAACTGGAAGTGGGGCTGGATATACAGAGCTCTAATTATGACAGAAGCAGAGGCGAGCAGATAGCCTGGAATGTGGATGGTGCTGGAAGCAAGGATGAGAAGAAGAAGGCTGAGGAAAAGTTTTTTAAGAAGTTAGTATTAATGTTATCAACATCCATTTATATTTCCACCATAGTGGGACATTTTCTAAGAAAAACTTCTATTCCTGTCTGTCATTCCTTATCCACTTCTCTTGTATGTGTGTCCCGTCTATCCCAAGTCTCTTTTCTCTGGCTTCTTCTACTTGGTCATTCCAGCTAGTTTTGTCTTCTATTCGGTGGTCATTTATGCAACGTCTTAATTTTATGCACCTTCAAAAGACCCTGTTGTTTTTTGTGTGTGTCCCATACGTACAGCATCCTAGCTGTAACCTTAAATTGTTGTTCTAGTGGTAATTAAACAAGACAGGAGATGTACACATAAAATAACATTGAGGCATGGTCATGTATTTACATTCTGGACATCTGTGGGATGATCATACCGTTAAATCCACTGTTGTCACACTGTTTGTTGTCAATAACTACATCTCAGTTCATGGAATGAGTAGCTTTGACTTAGTAAGGTAGTTTCCTTTTGATACGGATGATGACTGTGGTTCAGATCATTGTCGAATCATTGTAGCATTACTCTTCACTATGACCAGACTGTTTGTGGGAACCAACCATCTGTTGCCAGGGGGAAAACGTAGCTGAATCGTAAAACTGACAGTAGGCGCTCTGAAGTCTGCTGTGTGCATGCATGTGTGCATGTGTGTGCGCTCCTTGTTCCATCGTGATGTACTTTGGCTTGGAGACAGCTTTGTCATCGGGATTATGTCACTGGGTGGGTCGTGTCATTTCAGAGGACTACACTGCCTCCATTTGCTGGGTTGAAGAAGTTAGGGTGAGGCAGTGGTCAGGTTCATCAGGACGTTTGGATGGGGAGAGGAATAGTAGCTGCATCAAAGCCAACAGGAATATGGAGATGGTTGTGGCATGTTCTCAGAAATTTTAGTGTTCTACCAGACTATATGACATCACAACCCAGAAGATCACAATTTTTACACTGCTACAAAAAGTTGAGAATTCACTCTGACTTGAGTATTTCTGTGATGGGTGTGTTGCAGTAAACATGACTGTTGTCTTCTTCGACATCGTCCATTGTCCATTGATTTAAGTTTTTCATGCACGCAGTGTTTGATAAAATTTTACAGTGACTAAGACCAGCTGTTGTGAAAGGGCTGGACAGCAGCTGTGTAGGAGCCATTACAACTGATGATAAACAGACCCTGTTTCTGAAGTATTGTGTTTTGAAGAACCCATGACAGTGCCTGCTGCCTTTAATAATACTTACGTCTATTGTAAACTTATGACTTCACCTGTCTGCAGAAATAGTTCTTGTCAGACTTTTCATTCAGAAGGTCAGCAGTTAAAACGTTATTTGATCATGTTCATCCGGGATGTAATGTTTTGTACCAAATATAGCAGTTGAGTGGCAGGTACATCTGCTTTGCTTTTGTAGTTCTCATGTTAACATCCTCACTGAGATTTTTTGTGGCTTCCTCAGCCCCCCACTCAGATGTCAGGACTTACCTCAAAATAGGTCACAACCACTTCCTTCTGCATCCTTTCCAGTTCACTTTTCTTAACTAGTTTATAGTCTGAGCTATTGACAGTGCTGTTTATAAACTACAAACTAATAATGTTCATTTAGTAGCATTAATTATGGTAAGGTTTGTTTGTCTACACCTTCAGCTGGCTGCGGGGTATGCCGAGTAGGGTTTTGCATGGGGTAAAGTGATCGGAGTGTGAAGCTAGTCACCAATGTATGGCTCCGTCTTCACTGAACTGAATCTTGCTTTGTTTTCTGGCAGTGACATTATGGATAAACAGATCCTTCAGTCTACACGTGCACTGTCTGATACAAGCAAATACGCTGTGGCTGTGTACCATGATGGTGAACTGCACATCACTCCACTGCGCGGAGTCGTACATCTGCGACCTTCCTTTATGTACCTAGATAAGTCAGACAAACGTGCTAAAGAAGAGGCAAAGGAACACGGGGAGGGTAAGCATCTCTCAGTGTCGGCGACATAGAATGTGAGCTTTGCTGAGTGTTAAGAGTACAGAACATGAGTGTTGCTGAGTGTTAGCTGAGAACACAAGAATTGCTGTGTGTCAACAGCATTGACTGCATACACTGCTGACTGTTAATGGCACAACCTAAGTATTGCTGAGTGTTAGCGGCATACAGGGTAAGCACTGCTGAGTTAACAGCATAAATCAGCAGTTTCCAAAGTTTTTTGTTTATCACCCATCATTTCAAAATTCTGTTGCTTGGTGAGACATAGTTTGTGACTTAGGGGCAAATTTGGAACAAAATATGTTATAAATATGTTGCTGTTCAGTTTCTTTGTTTGTTGTGGGACTAGACGCACATTTTTAAGTATGGACGTAAACTGTATCAGTCAATTTTTGTTTGACTTTCACAGTGCAGTCATTCTAAAAGTCCTCACAACTGAAGTTTTGGTAGCCCCTGGTATGTAGGTTGATCACTGTTATGTGTTAAGAACTCACGGGTGTTCATTCGCTTGGTAGTTTTGTAATCAGGACAAAGGTTCTGTGCCTGCTGTAGGTTACACCACTGAATTAGGTTTAAACCTTGCTGTGTAGTTTTGTATTGAAAACAGAAATTCTTTTCCTCTCATTTAAACTGAAGCAAGTACACCTAGCAGTCAGGGAAGCTTAAAGATTAACAATTTTGAAAAATGGCTAGTGGAGACTTACGCAAGTTTTTGTCTTAATGTGGAGTCTTACTTTGTGGCTGTCTGATGAATTTTGAACAGAACAGACTTTCCCAGCTCATCCATATGTGGCCAGTATAGAAATTGGGTGTGTGTGCCAGATGACCAGGATTTGATTCCTGGTACTGGGAAGGATTTTGTAATTACCAACATATATCTGTACAGGATGTTGGGGTTTTCCTTATTTAAACATATTCTAAGGTTTTTCTCTGTTGCTGTCGCTAAGGTGAGTTGGGGCATGTAGCTGACCATTCAGATTTCATTAGGTGCATGAATATGGCGGTCTGTCAGTAATCCAGGTCCCCAGGTAATCCAGACAATTCTGGGCCAAATGTAGCCCTCTCTTTTGCCCTGATGACACAGTCGTGATCCAGGTCAGTAGGGGCAAACCAGAGACAGTTTGTACTCTGAGACAGTGGTGTTGATGGAGTGGAAAGAGTCAGCAAGTCACCATTATAGTGAAGTGATAGCAAGTAAATGTCCTGCATCATCATCATCATCATCAATAATCATTGTCATCATCATCATCATCATCATCACCATCATCAGGTGCAGTATTTAGGCTTTAAGGAGTTACACTTCAGCTTTGAGTGACGATTTTTTATATGGTATCCATACTGCAGAGTTTCTGCTCAGTAATTCTGATTCCTGGGTAATTCGGACCGCCTCTTCCTCCATGTGATATGGGTGACCAAGGGACTACTGTGTATACCTCCACTCCCAAATACTTCTTCACCATGCAGTAATTAAACACAGAAGTAAAGTTCAGACTCATACATGCCATTAAGGCACAGGAGGCAAGTACAGGTATAGCTCAGCTCAGTCACAACCTCAGTGCTAGACTGGGGTGGGTGGTCAATGCCACGTCCCACCTGCTTCCCCCCCCCCATTCCCCCCCCAATGGAAGAGACCAGGTACCCACAGGCTCAAGTTTATCTGTACCTTCATTTAGGTAAGGGAATAGTCATGTGGGTGTGATATTTCAGTAACAGATTATTACAGTTGGGATTCTATGAATAGTTTAATGGCTTTAGAGTGTGATGTGAACTCAGAACAAGAAACCCCTTTTGATACTGGTGTATTCATAACTGTTAGAGTGAATTTTTTTTACATTATGTAAACATATTGTGATTCCTTGACAAACAGTAGATCTGTGTGCAACTTTTGAAGTTTTTATGTTGGTGTAATCGAGGATTCCAGGCCTTTTTTTATACTGTTTATTCTGTGCAGTTGGTGATCAACTCACAACAGTCAGTCCAACAAACTGCGCTATATTGTTCGGAGATATTTTAAATTACAATATCTGTTTGAACACCCCTACATGTTTCGATTCCTAATGAGATCATCATCAGGGATTCACATTAACATTAATTTCCAGCATACCAGGATCCATTACAGAACAAATGCCTACCTTTTAATGGGTTGACTTGTTACAGCTTGTTATTTTGTACGTGGATCGCTAGTTCGGTTTCATGAAGTGTCACTTTTACGGTGATTCCCTGATGATGATCCCATAAGGGATCGAAACATGTAGGAGTTTTCAGTGAGATATTGTAATGTAAAACATCTGGGAATGATATAGTGCATTTTGATCGACAGGGTGTTGTGATTCCATTTCAGTCTTCCCAGCTGTGGTTCTGTGTCACTGGGTAATCTTGAACATGTCACTGTCAAGATGCTGGGTACTAGTGACCCAGCACTGCAGAATCTCATCCCAGGAAACTGGAATCCTCAAGAGTTTTCTGCTTGGTTCTCAGCTGATTTATCTGGAGAGGAAGAGGAGGCACAACAGGTTACAGTGAAGTTCGCGCAACAAGAGACAGAGAGGAAGAAACGTGCGAGGGAACGTTCGTTCGGATACTTAAGCCAGAAGAGTGCAGAGGAGCCCTGGTTCCACACAGAATTCCACAACTCGCATTCTGAAAAGGCTGAGGTATGTGGTCAGAGTGTTGCTGAAAATGCTTGAAGTCTGTCACATAGATCACTGATTAATGACAGTTCAGCTTGTCATTCTAATTTTATAAGGAATTCCAAGCTTCTGGTGTGTCTCTGTGTTTGTCGTGCTAGTAAGTGCGTAACCACTTGCCAGATTTTTGTGAAATATGGTGTGATATGCAACTGAATGCCACAAGACTCCTGAGAACTTCATAGTTGCCTGTGAATGTGGTATGGCAGATGTGTGGCCCCCCCCCCCTCCATTTTGTGGAATCCTACTAGTTCAAGGAAAAAAAGAAAGTATAAGTATGGTGATCAACACATCTAATAACAGGGAACAGCGTAATATACAAAACTTACATTGGTGGATAACATTTACCCAAGCACTGATAATTTTGTGTGGTCCGTGCTCCGGTGCAATCAGCAAAGGTGGGAATAATAACAGAAAATTAAAACCTGTGTAATGTAATAGTGAATTTAAAACAGAAACACAAATCGTTGGTACATCGGGTTGTCGTATAGGGACTGTGATGTTGTCCCACACACTTGGTCCAAAAAATAATTTTGAAATGGAGACAGCTAGAATTTTTGACAATGTGAATATCTTAACAGGGCATACCAGAGCCACTTGTTTCAGGAATGGACCAGCCAGATTAGAAGATAGTTGTGGTGGGTAGGGGCCATGCCGATTGGCACAGCAGCATCAGCATTGAATATTCTGGCACAGTATGCATTTCCATGATTGATGTGAACTTAATGTCACACTATGTAAGGCCTTGAAAGTTTTTGTGCTAATAAATGTGAGAAACGTACGACTTTTAGGGTAATAAATTCAGTGTCAAAATGTTGTGGTAATGACACAAGATATCTGTATTTGGATACTGATGTGGTGGTGATGGTTAATCAGCTACTGGCTCTAGGAATGTGGAATTTTGTGTACTAATTGTAACAAACACTCATATTTTGCATGAGGCTTTGTTAAGTTAACGGTTACGTACATGGTGACAGTGCGGAATGCTAAGGGTGTATGTGAC
>BLKM01005143.1:0-11574 GCA_013340265.1 Coptotermes formosanus | reverse complement strand
CAACTTTTGCCTTATAAAACATTAAGAGATTGGTTTTTATAACCGAAATGGAGAGTGTTTACAGCGCGGTACGCACTGAGTACTTATATAAAACATACACTCTCTCTTTGAAGGGTTAACCCTGGGCTAATATAGTGATTGATCCTACATCCCTCCGTATGTCGGTTTTTTTTCGTAGAATAATAGACTCCGTTTTCGGAGGTAGTTCTCATTTAGTCTTGACGGTGTGTCCCATTTTTCTTGAAATAGGTAAAGTGGAATCCAGTTTTTCTATAAGGGCAGCCCAAAAGTGTGAAGTAGCTCAGTAGCATGCTTCGGGATATTTTGTTGACAGTGTAGGTGCTTATGATTTTACGTAAACTGGGCGAATTTGTAGAGATGTTTTTAGATCAGCCTATAATGAATGAAAATTTTTTTCTTTGTGACTGTCTAGTTATTGTGTTTTTTAGACCGCACTAAAATAACATAGTGTGCAAAATAGATATATACGTTGGTGTGTCTGACTGTGTTTATTATTACTGTATTTAGAATAACACACCTGGATGACCCAAATTAAGATTAGCATATTTAGTTAATTGTTTTTGTTATGACAAGCAGAATAAGTATTAAAACGCTTCAAATCCGGGGTTAGAGGTCACGAAAGAAGGGAGATTTTCCTCTCCTGTTAACCATGTCGAGGCTCCACCCTCACCGTGCAGTGGGTGCCTATTACTGAAGGCGGTTTCTTATCTTGTGAGTCTGTGTCTAACCCTTCAAACACCACTAAGGGATACTTTTAACGCCATATTCATTTATTAAAAGCCTTTGCATTGTGTCCACACAACGTTTATGTGTTTGTTGTGACTCCTGTGATAAACTGCTATTATTTCCCATTGCGTTTAATATATAAATGCTTAATTCTGATTAAAAAAATCAGTCACAGCCAAATCTGTTTGCATGTCTTTATTTGGAGATTTTGAGCTACATGTTTCGGGCTGTTATGGCCGTCATCAGGATCGTGTAGAGAGATGCAAACAGAGTTGGCTGTGATAGATTTTTTTTATGAGAATTGAAATATTCGCCAGCGGGGATGTTGAATATTAAATAAATACTTAATATAAGCTGTGCGTGAATTTTATCGGACATAAGGTGTGATATCTGCGTAGTCGCCGTGTTTGTAATTCTCTTTCTTTCTTAGTCCTTCCCTCTTCTACCTACTTGTTCACAGTAGGGGTCAAGGGTTTTTGTAATTTCATTTGATCAACATCCATGCCCACGGTGGGATTCGAACCCACGATCCCAGCAAGCGCTCGGCCGCAGACCTACGCCTTAGACCGCGCTGCCACTGGGATCGGCTTGTTATTCTCTTGCCATCAATATATTTAAGACCAATCTCTACACTGAATTTTACCAGCCTATCTCCAGTTACTCATTGACGTAGCTTTGATTGGTCTGTTGTTTGAGAGACTCGAAACATTTTGTCGTGAATTTCAGCAACTTCACAAACAAAAAGAGTGTGGCGAGAAATGCAGGCATTTAGTCCTGAATTACTATTACGAAACTAATCATATTTAGTCCTTCGGAGAAGTAAAACGCACCGCATTAATGACAAGTGCATGTTAAAATTAATATCGTCATGTTTTTATGGCTTCTGTAGAAGTAGAGGCTTGTCAGAGAGAAATTCCTCCCGAAGTGCGCCTTCTTGCAGTGATTTAGACAAATGAGATTACGCTGACGTGTCTACATGTGGCTTCTACCTTTGTTCCTTTATGCAGGTCTGACGTTTCTATAGACGTCTTGCGTCGTGTGAAAACAGTTCACTTTGAGTTACCAAGATGCCAGTAAAACCTAAATAATGGAACTAGTGTGTAATAATGTAGTTCGTATGCAAAACAGAACCAATATTTGTTACTGAAAATGCCATTAAAATTACATTATAATCATTCTGACCCTTTAAGGGATAAAAATATGATCGTACTTTCCTTTGCAATGGTCCGCAATTTCTGAAAGTGCGTTGCTTTTTGGAAGGTTCCCAGGCGTCGCCCTTTTGTCCTGGTAACAGCTGTGTAGGTGCGGGTGAGTACTTAGCTTCGGTGGAATGGTATTGACAGGGGAAGATCAAAGTACGGAAAGAAAAGCCTGTGCCAATGCAACTTTGTCCACCATAAATCTCACATGGACTGGCCTGAAATCGAAACCAAGGTTCCACTGTTATAGGCCGGGAACTGGTCACCTTTTTTAAGTGCTGTTTTTTATTCATGTTCAGCATACAGTTTCCTGTTTCATCACGTGCATAAATGTCATTCATAGCTGTGTTTGGCATACGTAACATGTAGACGAGAATAGCATCCATTATGTCTTCGGCTTTCACGGCGACAAAATTGTATGAACTCTTCTCGGGCTGATAGCCGTGTCAGTTGTTTAAAAACCTCCGACATTTCAGAGACACACTCAGTCTCCATCCTAAGGGAAAGTGATCTCGCTCCGACGTTTCAGAGACACACTCAGTCTCCATCCTAAGGGAAAGTGAGATGACTTTCCCTGAGGATGGAGACTGCGTGTGTCTCTGAAACGTCGGAGGTTTTTAAACAATTGACACGGCTATCAGCCGGAGAAGAGTTCGTACATCCGTTACGTCTTGTCCATTTCCATACTCTGGTTGAGGTCATAGATAAGCATCGGCTAGGAATGCTGGTGGGGAGAGGGGTACGTCGTCTGTGTTGTTCACAGATATCCAGGTAATTCCCGTAACATTTTAAACGTCCCGTCCATTTGTATGTTTTCCAGCGGCTGTTGTCAGGGAATACAAATAACGTACCGTATACCTTAAACTTTTAAAGCCTAGCGGTAACTTTACATACCACCAGGTTTAACATTAAAAAATTCTACGTGGTGCCCACATTGCGTTTATGTGTTTTGTACGGATCTCAGGACAAACAGCAACTTTTGCCTTATAAAACATTAAGAGACTGGTTTTTATAACCGAAGTGGAGAGTGTTTACAGCGCGGTACGCACTGAGTCCTTACATAAAACAGATAGGCTTCGTCTTTAAAGGGTTAATATCCAGAGAATGGCATTATTTCTGGGCCTTGGCCATATGTGGATGTGTGGGAAGGTCAGCCGTATCTCAAAGATGTATTCGGGGCCCGTACGCAGACTTGCGCCCCCAATTTTGAATACCCTACCGTGACGGGGGAACATGGAATGTGAGGAGCATGTATAGGCCAGGGTCACTTATGACAGTGGCCAGGGAATTAGCTAAGTACAAGTTAGATTTCGTGGGTGTACAGGAGGTTAGGTGGGACAAAGAAGGGACTGTAAGAGCCGGGGAGTATACTTTTTTCTATGGCAAAGGGCAGGAAAATCATCAATTGGGAACAGGTTTTTTGTGCACCAGAGAATGGTATCAGCAATCAAGAGAGTGGAGTTTGTTAGTGCTAGGATGTCATACATAGTGCTGAGAGGCCGCTGGTGTAATAGCATTGTTCTGAATGCGCATGCACCAACGGAAGAGAAGGGTGATGATTCAAAGGACAGCTTCTATGAGGAATTAGAAGGGGTTTTTGATCATTTTCCTAAGTACCATATGAAAATTCTGTTAGGAGATTTTAATGCAAAAGTGGGGAGAGAGGATATTTTCAAACCGACTATTGGAAATGAGAGTTTACATCAGGATAGCAACGATAATGGTGTTAGAGTAGTAAACTTTGCCACATCAAAGAATCTAGTTGTTAAGAGCACTATGTTTCCGCACCGAAATATTCATAAATACACCTGGACCTCTCCTGATGGGAAGACTCACAATCAGATCGATCACATATTGATAGATAGGAGACGGCATTCCAGTATACTCGATGTGCGATCTTTCAGGGGAGCTGACTGTGATACTGATCACTATCTGGTGGTTGCGAAAGTTAGGGAAAGACTGGTAGTAAGTAAACAAGCAGCACAGAAGTTTGATGTAGAGAGATTTAATCTCAAGAAGCTAAGTGAACTAGAGGCTAGGAAACAGTATCAGCTTAAGATCTCAAACAGGTTTGCAGCTCTGGTAAGCTTAAATGTTAGTGAGGACATGAATAGGGCTTGGGAAAACATTAAAGAGAATATCAAAATCTCGGCTCAAGAGAGTCTAGGTCTACACGAACGGAAGCAGCATAAACCATGGTTTGATGCAGAATGTGCAGAATTTTTAGATAAAAGGAAGCAGGCTAAAATTCAGTGGTTACAGAATCCAAACCAAAATAATGGAGATAATCTGCACAACGTAAGACGTGAAGCTAGTAGACATTTCAGGCACAAAAAGAAGGAATATTTGAAAGCTAAAATTAATGAAATTGAAACAAACAGTAAGAACAAGAATATCAGAGACGTGTATAGGGGTATCAATGAGTTTAAGAGGGGGTACCAGCCTAGAAGTAATGTAGTAAAGGATGAGAAGGGTGACCTGGTTCCAGACTCCCACAGTATTTTGGCTAGGTGGAGGAATCATTTCTCCCAGCTGTTGAATATACACGGGGTTAACGATGTTAGGCAGATTGAAGTACACACAGCAGAGCCACTAGTGCCTGAGCCCAGTGCCTTTGAGGTTGAGATGGCTATTGGAAAACTAAAAAGCCACAAATCACCAGGTATTGATCAGATTCCAGCAGAATTGATTAAAGCAGGGGGTAGGATTATTCGGTCTGAAATCCATAAACTTATTATTTCTATTTGGAATAAGGAGGAATTGCCTGAGGAATGGAAGGAGTCGGTCATTGTGCCTATTTATAAGAAGGGTGATAAGACAGATTGCAATAACTATCGAGGCATATCACTTTTGTCGACTACGTACAAAATTCTATCCAACATCCTTTTGTTAAGGTTAACTCCATATGCAGAGGAAATTATTGGGGATCATCAGTGTGGATTTCGACGTAACAGGTCAACCACTGATCATATATTCAGCATTCGTCAAATACTTGAGAAAAAATGGGAATACAATGAGGCAGTTCATCAGCTATTTATAGACTTCAAGAAAGCCTATGATTCAGTTAGGAGGGAGGTCTTGTATAATATTCTCATTGAGTTCGGTATCCCCATGAAACTAGTAAGGTTAATAAAAATGTGCCTAAGTGAAACATATAACAGAGTTCGGGTAGGCAAACATCTGTCTGACACGTTCCCTATTAAGAATGGCTTGAAACAAGGAGATGCTCTGTCGCCATTGCTTTTCAACTTTGCTTTAGAATATGCCATTAGGAGGGTTCAGACAAACCAGGAGGGCTTGAAATTGAATGGTACACATCAGCTTCTGCTTTATGCTGATGATGTTAATATATTGGGCGGAAGCATACATAGCATAAAGAAAAATGCAGAAGATTTAATTATTGCTAGTAAGGAGATTGGTCTAGAAGTAAATGCTGAGAAAACTAAGTACATGGTCATGTCTCGAAATCAGAATGCAGGACACAATCACAACATAAATATAGATAATAAATCCTTTGAAAGGGTGGAAGAATTCAAATATTTGGGAGCAACCCTAACGAATCGAAACTCCATTCATGAAGAAATTAAGAGCAGATTGAAGTCGGGGAATGCTTGCTATCATTCGGTGCAGAATCTTTTGTCTTCCAGGTTGCTATCCAAAAACACAAAGATTAGGGTATACAGAACTATAATTTTACCTGTTGTTCTGTATGGATGCGAAACTTGGTCTCTCACACTGAGGGAGGAACAAAGACTGAGGGTGTTCGAGAATAGGGTGCTGAGGAGGATATTTGGGCCTAAGAGGGACGAGGCGACAGGGGAGTGGAGAAGACTACATAACGAGGAACTTAATGACCTGTACTCATCACCAAATATTATTCGGGTAATCAAATCGAGAAGACTGAGATGGGCGGGGCATGTGGCACGTATGGGGGAGGAGAGAGGTGCATACCGGATTTTGGTGGGGAGACCCGAGGGAAGGCGACCACTTGGGAGACCCAGGCGTAGATGGGAGGATAATATTAAGATGGATATTCGGGAAGTGGGATGGGATGACATGAACTGGATTGATCTGGCTCAGGATAGGGACAGGTGGCGGGCTCTTGTGAATGCGGTAATGAACCTTCGGGTTCCATAAAATGCGGGGAATTTCTTGACTAGCTGAGAAACTGTTAGCTTCTCAAGAAGGCCTCTGCTCCATGGAGTTAGTTAGTTAGTTAGCTACCGTGACGGGCCATTATGAACACGCTAATGAATATGCGGATGCAATAAAAATTCGTGGAATTTATTGATTAGATGAGGAACGAGTAGCTTTTCAACAGAGACTCTGCTACATTCAGTTAGTCCTCATTCCCAGCGCCCTAATTCCGAGGAAAAATTGACCCGACTGTAGCACGTCACTTAACCCAGTTTTGCACTGATGCAGGTGATGATTGCGGGATGCATATCGACTTATTCTGAAGTGCCAGAGATATCGGGGCTGTTGAGAACTTACAAAGACGCTGCTTGCAAGGTATGACCCCCCACTTCACCTCACCCCCCGCTTTCTGGTTTTGTATCCATAAACACGATATGCCAGTATCACAGTACCAGGTACACTGACTCTAAGGATCCGTCCGAACGTGCAGATTGTGTGTGACCTTTAAGCCCTAGCAGCCGTAACATCTTTTTTATATGTTATTAATATCGTGCGTATTTTTGTAATTAATATATTAACCAAATTATGGGTGTGAAACTTGGTTTCTCACACCGAGAGAGGAACAAAGACTGAGGGTGTTCGAGAATAGGGTGCTGAGGAGGGTATTTGGGCCTAAGAGGGACGAGGCGACAGGACAGTGGAGAAGACTACATAACGAGGAACTTAATGACCTGTACTTATCACCAAATATTATTCGGGTAATCAAATCGAGAAGAATAATATTGGCGGGGAATGTAGCATGTATGGGCGAAAAGAGAGGTGCACACAGGATTTTGGTCGGGAGACCTGAGGGAAGGCGATCACTTGGGAGACCCAGGCGTAGATGGGAGTATAATATTAAAATGTATCTTCAAGAAGTGGGATGGAGGCATGGACTGGATTGAGCTGGCTCAGGATAAGGACAGGTGCGGGCTGTTGTGAATGCTGTAGTGAACCTCCGGGTTCCATAAAATGCGGGGAATTTCTTGACTATCTGAGAAACTGTTAGCTTCTGAAGAAGGCCTCTGCTCGATGGAGTTAGTTACATATTAACCAAGTTATGCACTTAATGAAGTACATTTAAACATAAGTTTGAAACTTCCACATGTTTCGGCACCGAGGTGCCATCTTCAGGGAGCCTTCTAAACAAAGGATGGTTCCCCGATAATGGCGTGTCGATGTCGAAACTGGTAGGATTTTTATATTTACGTCTGAATGTATTTCATTAAGTGCATAAGTTGGTTAATGTACTAATTATAATATCCTTGATCTTTTACATTTTCCATTCCGTGCAGTTATATATCGAATTTTGAATATCAACCAACAGATGCACTTAAATTGTCACAAACTCACTATAATATATTCAAAAAACCCACTACACTCCTACATGTTCCGCACCTCCTTGGTCTCTGATCAGGGAGGACATCACTCGCTGCGTAAGACAATGTTTTTGATAGTGTGCGTATGTTTTGTATTGTGGGGTGAAAGTGGTGATATCTACCTTACTTTTAAACACAATTTAATCTCAGCTTCACCTATGAATTTTAATATTCCCCAGGGTTATGGGAGTAGCGTTCTTTAAAACGTGTTCTCTCTGACGCTGTAGTTTCGTCAGCGAACACCGTAACACGTCCGCTCCTGTCTCGTGTTTTATTGCTTATCGTACGCATGCCAATATATGGATTAAGACAACTCGCTATGAAGATCTCTGCAGGATATCTCCAGCTTCATGCTTTTGACTTTCTGTCACATGCAGTTCAAAAACGACAGCCACGTGAAATTCTGTGTTAATTAATATTGACAGCACGCACATGGGGCGTGAGATTCTGTATGGTTTTGGATTTTGAAAGCCATTTGAACCTTTTATTAATTATTGATTCGTTTCGTAATCCTTCCCTCTTCTACCTACTTGTTCACAGTAGGTGTAGAGGGATTTTAGTTTCACTTGCTCACACTCAGACACACACCACAGTCGGTAGGACTCCTCTGGACGAGGGATCGTCCCGTCGCAGAGACCTCTACCTGACAACACAAACACTGTACAACAGACAAACTTCCATGCCCCCGGTGGGATTCGAACCCACGATCCCAGCAAGCGCTCGGCCGCAGACCTACGCCTTAGACCGCGCGGCGACTGGGATCGGCATTAATTATTGATAAATATGTAAAATGACTTTCTAAAGGATTCCATTCCATTGTGTTGTTTATATCAGAAATCAAGACAAAATCCCTTCAAAACCAACTAAATTCCCTTTATTGTATTATATAGAACAACATGTTTCGACCTATTACAGGTCATCCTTAGGTGAGTATGAGGTCGAAACATGTTTTTTGTGTAATAAATGGAACTTAGTTGTGTTTGGAGAGGTTCTGTTTTGATTTATGGTGGAAAATGACGGTACTGAACAGCGATAAACATTTCGATTTGACGGGGCTGCGTATGCCTGTTAAACAGGATCCGTGGCATGTGTCTGCGCGCAAGAGGGGAACTGCCGGTGTGGTGACGGTACGTACCTTTCAGCGCGCAGTCTGGTCGCGCACTGTACTTGACAGTGAACTTCGATCGTAACAAACCGTTTAGTCATACACAAAACCAAACAGCAGACTTTTCTGATTTACGTCACTTCTACGTGGACCCTTCCATTTGCAAGACTCGGCCCATAAGGGAATGTTGTATCTGATTGTAAGACAAGGTTACACACTCGAAGACTGAGTTAAGACAAGGACCGGCTTTTTATTAGATATAAAGAACACATTACGCCGATCCCAGTGGCCGCGCGATCTAAGGCGTAGGTCTGCGGCCGAGCGCTTGCTGGGATCGTGGGTTCGAATCCCACCGGGGGCATGGATGTTCGTCTTGTACAGTGTTTGTGTTGTCAGGTAGAGGTCTCTGCGACGGGCCGATCCCTCGTCCAGAGGAGTCCTACCGACTGTGGTGTGTGTCTGAGTGTGATCAAGTGCAAATAAACAACCGCGACACCTGCTGTGGACAGGTAGGTAGAAGAGGAAAGGACTGCGAGACGAAGAACAACGCATTTCGAAATTTGTATTGAAGAGACGCGTCTTGTTACTTTGCTGTTTAGTGATAATGACAACGACGAATACTACAAGGAGACTTGGACCACAGTTCGGGCATGACATTAGTCTTGAGATTTGAGGATTTCAGGACCGTGAGTGTTCATATTGTGATGTGCTGGGTAGGTGTCTGTGGATTCAGAGATAGAGGCAGCAGTGGTCTTTATAATATCTCTATCTGTGGAATCCTTGTGGCTAAATCTGAATGGTAATGTAACCCCTGTAAAGTAAAATGTAATATCTTGGTCCAAAATGGAAATAAACCCATCTTAAAACACAAATTTTTTAAATAAAATATTTAGGCACTTCATGAAGAACAAATGTTTATTACCGGTGGTTTATACTGAAAATAAACCCAGCGTCGATTGTGTACAAAGATGGGAATGAAAATAAAAAAAAGATTTAAAAATATCGAAATTATATTTACCAGTTGCAATGTAAAGGGAATATCCTTGATGAAGCCTCCATCACTGGATGGAGGCTAGCTCTGTCTAAGGGGACCAACAGAGTAGGTGTTCTTCTCTTCTCCCCCTCCATTTAACTGAGGACGGAAGCAGAGCCAGCTTCCGAAACTTTGTGATTTTAATTTTTTAATGTTTTTAATATTTTACTTTTCGGACGACGGATAAAGTCCATATACCAATCACCACACAATCTGATTTTTTAACTTTCAAATTGCCCGTCCCTTTGTGCAGGTACGATACTGTTTCTAATTTCTGCTTTCAGACAAACACAACAAATGTACGTCTACTCATTGGTCTTTTGCTTTGGCACTTTCTTCTTTTATATTGAATGTGTTTTTGCCTGATGAGGGTGGCGCGGCGACTAAAACATTTAGCGTTACAGCAATAAAGACCAATTAGTACAGGTACTTTTTTGTGCTTGTGTGAAAGTATAAATTAGGAACTCTGATTTTTCGTAAACCTCTAATGCATTAGGCCAATTGCGAGTGCCAGCAATGCTTCTCCCTACTGTTATTGCCCACGACTGTGCTTCAGCTCGATATATTAAATTCCCAGCACTCAAATTGTGAGGGGCAGGTCTTTGTTTTCCCGGGGATCTGAAAAAAAAAGAGTTGTGAAGTTTTGACAGCATAATTAACTTGTTTATAAACATAAACAATCCGAACGATGTTGTGTTATGACGTTTTAATTTACTGCGTAACAACAGCTATTCAATTTCCTGTGGCGTACATTTATTCCGGAAAGCTCAGGCTAGAGTTGTGTTTCAAAAGCATTATTAACGTTCCACATCATCTGCCTCTTCACAAGTGTTATTTAATTACATTCTTGAGTCTTCTGTTGAACGTAGCGGAGAGTTAACCTTTTAAAACCTAGCGGTAACTTTACATACGACCAGGTTTAACATTAAAGAATTCTACGTGGTGCCCACATTGCGTTTATGTGTTTTGTACGGATCTCAGAACAAACAGCAACTTTTGCCTTATAAAACATTAAGAGACTGGTTTTTATAACCGAAGTGGAGAGTGTTTACAGCGCGGTACGCACTGAGTCCTTATATAAAACAGATATGCTTCGTCTTAAAGGGTTAAAGTAGGGAAAGGTGCGTAATCTTCTTTCCAGAACCCGGAAGATTGAAGGTCAAAATAAACAACAATAATGCTGTGAAGGGTTTGTAGGTGTATGAAACTTTGTTTCTTACTTTAATCAAAAAAGGCGCATTATCAATAATGGAAAATAGAGAAATAACGGAAACATTTAGCCCAAATCAGTGTGGAATTGTTGAGAAGTTGAAGATATTACACTAACATGAATGTCATAGTTTTTAAAAATCACGTAGTATTGTTAAGTTCGTAAAATCAGTGAGGTTATTGTGAGATGGCGGTGGCCATGTGGGGTTTGCCACATACAGTAAAGAGCTGGATAGGGACACACTTTGGAAGTTGGAGGAGTAGTTCGTAGGATAACATTAAAACAGAAATGAATGACATTTTTTGGGGGGACTGGAATTGGATGTAAATGATTCAGGGCACTGTTAAATGACGGGATTTGAAATTAGCGGTATAAACCTTCAAAATATATGGGGGGGGGGGGGGGGTAAGAGCCGTGAATACAGGGTTTAGATGGTGAAACATGAAAGAAGAGGATTTACTAGAAGACCTAGTCGTAGATGGGAGGGTCATATTAAAATGGATCTTACCTAAATAGGTTGGTGGGGACGTGGGATTGATTGCTTTGGCTCAGGATAGAGATAACTGCTGGACTGTTGTGAAGGCGGTGATGAACATTCGTGTTCCATAAAATTCGGGGAATTTGCTGAGTAGCTGGGGAACTGTCAGCTTCTCAAGAATTACTTCGTTGCATGGAGCTGTTGGTTGGTTGGTTGGTTGGTTGGTTGGTTGGTTGGTTGGTTGGTT
>BLKM01005141.1:0-37787 GCA_013340265.1 Coptotermes formosanus | reverse complement strand
GAAAAGAAAAGAAAAGAAAAGAAAAGAAAAGAAAAGAAAAGAAAAGAGAAGAAAAGAAAAGAAAAGAGAAGAAAAGAAAAGAAAAGAAAAGAAAAGAAAAGAGAAAGAGAAAGAGAAAGAGAAAGAGAAAGAAAGAGAAAGAGAAAGAGAAAAAGAAAAAGAAAGAAAGAAAGAAAAGAAAAGAAAAGAAAATTCGTGCCCTCCAGCAAGGATGAACCGGCTAAAAATCTTACACTAAATCGGAAAGACTGACTCTCAGTTGCAGAGTGACAAGGGTTTGGTCTGAAAGCGTTAATTTATACAATCGACAAATAATGATACTACCAAGCAAGACACAAACATAGGTATAATAATAGGGACCCGGTAATTTGTACCGGCTTCCCCCCCCCCCCCCTCGTCGGCACTGAAAATCCATCACTCTTTCCTATCACGAGCCGGATGAATCCAGTCCGCAACTTCACATCCAGTTTCACGAAACTTTTAAATCAGCGTGTACAATAGGCCTACTTATCACCTGCTGTAACAGTAGAAGACTCTACGTTTTTGTTAACACAGTGTATTTATGTGTTTCGTATTATTCTAACAATAAACAGGTATCACTTCTCAAAACACCAGTAACAGATTGGGACTCACAATAAAACATCTAAGTGTTTTCTGTGACGTATGAACTCAAGTTTTTAAATACCTATTCCAAAAAACTCGTGATTCCTACGGACATCTTCATAGAAGGCACGCCGAGACTCCATTATGAAGAGACGATCACTCATTCTGAGAAACGTACGAGGCACTGGAATAACCTGACAGCAAATGCAGAGATTTATTAATATTAAGCCAAGTGGCGTCTACAGTGTTCAGTGTGCTTTAAAACACTCAGGAAGCCGTCATGTTCAAAAGTGGTAAAGCAGAATTTCTTTCAAGGACAAGGCAAACCACGAGACACTCAAAAAAAGTCTGTACCCTGCATCACGTTTTAAATACAATAAAACCTCGACTATCCGTCACCTGCTTATCCGTCATCCGATTATCCGGCATGATGGCGAGCCACTGTGTCTGGAAGATGCAGGAGGAAACGCGCATGCGTCCCTAATCACATGGCGTGTAGTGCGTAATTAACGTCGCATTTTTTTGGAATCTTGACCTACTGTGGGACGTCCATATGCAAATACATGTACTTCAATATGTAACATAATAAAGAATTTTATTTTTATTAAGCAGTGCCTAATTTTTAGGCACCCATTATCTTATCCATCATCGGTTCCGTACGGACCCCTGACGGATAATCGACGTTTTGTATGCCGTCCAGATGAACATGAGATGTATCAGAGCTGAACTAACCTCTAAAGATTCTTAGTACACCGTCCTACCGTTCACAAATAAGCATACAATGAACTGGCCTTTTCTCACACATCTGAGTGTATGCGTGTTTCCTTGCAGTTATTCATTATGTCATTCGATATACTCCGACTCATAGTAAATTCAAATTCTCTGCCCTGCATTCTTGTAAGCGCATGCAGAACGGACAGTTGCAGCATCTTTTACTATCAACATTACTTATAACGCACTGCTGAGGTCGCAAATTAAAAAGTCCCCGGAATTTCAGCTCACACATAGCCAGGTTATTATGCAGAGCTACGAAGTGTTTTCCATAGCAGCAGGCAGGTAAAGTATTTGTGACGGCATTTCAAAGGTGGGTGGGCAAACACAGACCTAGACTATACCAAGTGCTGTCTTTGCTTTAGGATGTTTCGCTTCGTAGTCCTTACCTCTTCTACCTACTCACAGTAGGTGTAGAGGTTGTTTAGTTTCGCTTGATCACACTCAAACACACACCACAGTCGGTAGGACTCCTCTGGACGAGGGATCGGCCCGTCGCAGAGACCTCTACCTGACAACACAAACATCGTACAAGACAAACATCCACGCCCCCGGTGGGATTCGAACCCACAATCCCTGCAAGCGCTTGGCCGCAGACCTACGCTTTAGACGGCGCGGCCACTGGGATCGGCCTTTAGGATGGCTGGCCGCAAATGTTTACAATCATCTACTCTCTCGCATGCTTGTTACATGTCTACCGAAATTTTAAACGAGTGTACTGAAAGGAGCTGGAACACACGTGTCAGATTTAAAAATTAATCAGAATATCTTAATATGTTTGTAACAACAATAACGTACATATTGCAATACACATACACACATATTAAAACCATTTTAACGTTTTAAAGAACAGTGGTAAGTATCGCACCACGTACTTGACCATTCAAGCCCCTTACATTCTGCCCATAGGGTGTTTCACATGAATTTATCTAAATGCATACAGTCACCGCGGAGGACTCCTATGAGCATGGTTGTCAACCTTTGGGTGCGACAAAAGGCTTGGAATTACTCGAGTAGCTGAGCGGCAATAAAGTTTCCAAGGAATATCGAATACAACGGAGTTACAATGGGACAGAAAGGCCAAGTAGTGCGACGCTATTTCCAAGAAATCATCTCTAACAGGTACAAGAGTACTGCGTCCATTCCACAAGTTGTTTCCATGAAAATGTTTTGCCTCCTCCACCGCCTGCAGAGGTGACCAGACGCCGCTACTCACTTAAGGTCAAGCAACCTAACCCAACTTAAAGTGGCCAGTCTTAAATCAGTAACCAACCTTAAACTAATTTAAGCGAAAAAACGGGAAATATCGTGTGCAATATTTAAACAATTTTAAGTTTCACAATCAAATAGTTTGGACAAAGTCCAAGAACCAAATAGTCCTGAAACAGATTGGAACTTCCTGCCCATCCTGCAATAATCAGGAACTGCTGCTTTCCATACCGCTTCTCCGACACAACAATCGATATTATGCGAGTATATCGATATCGATTTCCTTATAAGCTGACCTTAGACACAGAGACACACTAAGATGAAGGGAAAACACTCGGTGATCATGAGCATAATGGCGATCATTATCAAGATGATCGTTCGATGATTATCCTTCACCTATATAATATAGGAAACGACGCTGTGGAGGGGCGGCCGTGGCCCCAATATAGGCGGCAGTCGGCTCGCATTGGACACTCGGCAAATCTCATTACTTATGTTTTCTTTAGGGTGGGGGTGGGGGGTGGGGGGGGGTTGCGCCGCGTGTTGTGAACTGAAGGTGAAAATTACAGCTGTGACTGCAATAGATGTAGGGTGGGGATATGAGAGAAGGAGGGGATGGCAGCCATTATCTTTAACCATTAATATAAATTTATATTGAGTGAAACGTACAGTCTAATAGAAATACACGTGGAAAGTAACAGGTGGAATGAATTATGACACCCACACTTTGACCGAATGACTGATTACAGTTTGATTGACTGTCGAAACCATAACCGCTTGGTGCACATTTTACATTCAGCAAGATATGTGCCTAATACTGAGGTGTAACATTCCTGGTTCTCCTGGTCACAAATAACGAGATTATGGTTTCCTGTAGAATGAAGCTGTGTGGTTTCCTAAATAGGTATCAACGTTTCGAAAAACAGCTGCTGCCATCTTCACGAAAAAAGAGTGAGAATTTGCAGTAAACTCGAGTTGCAAAGATAAACTGGACCGGCACAGGAGGAGACCGTAATAAAGTAAATCTTAAAGAAATAGGAAGCGAGGAAAACAGCGATCTTCTGGGATGTTACGCAGCTTCGAGTGGTAATCCTTTACCTGCGTAACATCCCAGAAGAGCGCTGTTCTCATCAACACCGCGGCGGAAGCCTGAAATCACGTGTAGAATGTCAGGGTTTAAACTGGATTAACGTAACTCCCAATAAAGCCCAGTGGCGGGAACTTACGAACGCGTTATCAGTTTCTTGAACATCTGAGAAACAATCAGCATATCAAAAGTAACCTCATCCCACATAGTTCGTTTCAGTAAATAAGCAGCAGCAATTTAACAAAGAAATAGCAGAACAGCCTTGTGAAATGCTGAACACAGGGCCTCACATGGTTTGCTTTAGTCTACATATTTATGGTTTGCTATAGAAATGTTTTTTAAAATTCAGTGGGGACATTTGGCAGTTCACATCGCTATTAATATTCTCCACAGATAATCCTTCTATTATCCACTATCATATATTGTAGCCTTGGGGGATACTAAACTCACAATTGCACTGAATATGGACTTAGAAAAGGTCGAGGCTGCTGTACAGACTCAAACACAATTACCTCTTACTACCGTTTATTGCTGCCATGTTTTGGTCCCATTCCTAACCACTTACACCAGTGATCCATTCTCCTGTATAAAGCAAGAATTCGCACATGTAAGCATAAACTGTACCATGTGAAATGTTGTTAAAACTGTAAAAAAAATTCGAAATCACACTCGTTGAAAGGAGTCACAAAGTGCAGCACTGTCAACCCGTCCCATGTTACGCACACGATGGACCTAACTCTGTTAGATTCTCTGTCGCCTTTGTCTACGATCTTACGCTTCAGATAAGCAAAAGGTAAGTGGTGAATCCGACATTTATGAACAGTTCCGACTAATTTCTCGTAAGGATTAACACAGACGTCCTCAAACCTCTTCAGCATTTACAGACACTAGGTTGTACAAACTGAATTTTCCGTCGTCAGCTACAAACTTCCCTGCTCGCTTGGCCAGTTACAAAGTGGTGTCACATCAGTTTCTTGTAACATACCATCGTAAGAAAAGTCTAGGCTTGGCTTATTAGTTTTGCGGAGTGCATGGTCCTGGGTTCGAACACCGGTGTGGGTGAGATTTCCTGCACCCGTCCAGACCGGCCCCGAGCCGACCCAGCCTCCTTTAAAATAGGTACCGGATCTCTTTCAAGGAGGTAAAGCGGCAAGGGCATGGCGTTGGCAACGCATCCTCTTCTAGTGCTGAGGTAAAAGAAAGGGTAGAGCTACACTTCTACTATCCCCGTTGTTTAATGATATATTATAGGGTACACTTTACCCTTTTATTAATTTTCAACATAGAAATTGTACGTTATGATGAATTCTATCTCGCATAATTGTTCTTGAGAACCTAGCAGTACTTCAACTTTTCATGAAATTATTCGCATTTTATGTAACCTGAAGGTGCGTTATCATGTTCACAGGAACTAGACATTGCTTTGTGTTCTGAGCCAGACGAATCCATTCCAGACCCTCCCAATGCATTTCTTTACAATGCATTTTCACCTTAAAATAAAACACAAACCTGCTTATCCAAAAGGTTTCTTGAAATCAATACAAAAGTGGAATTGGTTAATATCTGATGCAGGAATAATAACAAACGTTTGCATATGGGGGTTTGATACTGGACAGGTCCAGAGGTAAGACTCAATGCTAGTTATGACGCAGTCACAGGTAGTTGGTACAACGTCACTTGAGGAGTTACCTTGTGCAGAAGGTCGCTTTAAATGCAGCACGTGACTCAGCTGTTACAGCGAACAAAATGGCGCCAGAGCTGCGAAATAAGAAACACCCGTTTAGTTTATTCTCGATCTTTTGTTTTAAAAAACATATCAGGAATTTGACAAAATATTCAATGCGTTTATTACAAAGCCTTGTCCCTAAATCAAAAAAAGTCACTATAAATTTAATTTCTACGTTAAAAAAAGATCAATTGCGTTATACGCTTTCAGATTTTCACGCTGATTGTTACAGAGTTGATGGTCTTTTTTAATTTTACGCCACGTGGCATATGCGTCCACATCAATCAAATAAAACCATCCCGACGAAGGAGGTACGACGTTCCTCCGAGACGTTAGAACACACGTATCACATTGCGCAGTGTAGAAACCCAGCAGGCCGCCAGTCTGAGGTCTGTCTTGTTGTTTGCCTTCATCTCTTTCTCTCTTCATTATTTCCTTTTACCTTTTCTTTTTCTTTCTGTTCATGTCTCGTTACCAGAATGCAAGATAAAATCGTAACATAAAGATGGCGGAAAACTCGTTTGAAAATGCCTCAAAAGTTACATATTTGACACGCCCAGAAATCAAAAAATCGTTCACGAAGAAATTATGAGTTGGTAGAATTCGGGGACGTTTTTCTACGATTCGATTCAGAAACTTTCGTCTTCCGATCTGCTAGGTAGAAGCCGAAGGTTAAAATAAACCAAGATCCGACCTTCGCTCGTCTGGTATGTTACGCAGTGTAGATTGGTATTTAGTTACCGACGTTGCGGGACAACCCTCGACCCCACCTTCAAGGGTAAAGCAGTCCAACGAGAATTCTTCTTAGACTGCTTGACCCTTGAAGATGGGACCGATATGTTGTCCCGAAACGTCCGTAACTAAGTATCAATCTACGCTGCGTAAGATCCTAGGAGAGCTAACAACTCATTTACACGACGGCGGAAGCCTAAAATCGCGCAAAATAAACCAAATTATAATTTCGTCAGTTGTCTTCTAAGGGTGTAAACTTGGTCTCACGTTAAGGCGGGAAAAAAAACAGAAAGAGGGTATTTCGAAATGTTTCGGTAGTGGCTATAACCATGATCATCAGGGAGAATTCACAGACAGTACAAAGCTGGAAACAACGCTGCTATAAAGCACAGTTTTTCCTGTTATGTGTCCTTAACAGCATCCACTTCAGTGTCCATCAACCTACAGCTTGGTAATCGCTGGTTGTGCGGCGGTGTTCAAAGTGTCGAGCACCGCAAACACATAGTAACGGTAGGCGGATGTCCAAGTTCCGGCCGTAGCTGGCACTATGACAGCCAAGGGTTATATTATAAACCTGTAGCAGCGTTGTTCCACCTCACTAACACAGTACACTCCACTACAAGACACAAGAAATATTTGAGCATCGAGTATGATCGATTTTAAACGTTAACATATCGACGTCTAAGAAATATCGATCTTAAATCCCTCCGCTTAGGATACGTAGACAATAATCGACTGTAAACCCACAACTAATATTGTGGAGAAATCTTACAATGTGTCTTAAAGTACTCGTCACTTTTCTGGAAAGCATTCATACATACATTTAACGCCTTCGGAAAGTAAGAAAGCGAACGCGCCAGAAGTGTTGTCTTCTGCAGACATTTCGTCATTTGTCAGCATTCAAGATGCACTACATGAGACAGGACGTCGCAGTAGGTTAAAAGATGATTGCATGTACCTTTGTTAAAGGAAATGCTAAGATGTCCATGGAAATAGCGATATTATTTAACATGAACTTTCAGTAGGCCGCTGCTGCTACTAGAATTATGGATGTGCGGTCCAATAATTGAAAACGGCTGTTTCTAAGCAGCCCAGCCGATTAGAAACTGTGATAACTGAAGATCTAAACTGACTCAGGTTTCCAAACGTGCTAACCGAGAAAGCCAAGACCGTGGACAATGACCAGAACAGCCACGTATATTGTAAAAAAGAGAATTCATTAAAAGGTTCAGAAGCTAAGGTATTGCGGGTTACTATTCTGGGTTGCCTGGCCGCCACTTCGCCTCACACAGTTTCAGTATCATAACCCGCAAATAAATGCACTTCTGTAGCCCAAGGGCACTGACTGCTAATGAAGTTGAGAGGACGGACGGAAAGACAAAGAGTAGCGGCGATTAATAACCCCGTTCACTCGCGCAGGGTCAGGCAACATGATTTTCGTTTGTTTACCATGCGTTGCTCTGCACTTGCACTCTTACAGCGGAATACGAAGGCATAAAATTACTGCGAGGCTACTCGAAAAGTATTTTACTTCCCATTCGTCATATCTCGTGTTTCCCAACTTCAGGTCGCGACCCAAATCAGGGTCGCAGGAAGTCTGTCATAGAGGCGCGAGACGTTTTGTGGAGAAATTGATAATGACGAAAACACGGAAATTTGTATCTAAATTCAAACAGAATGATCGAGAACATCCAATTATTGAATTTGTGTTTATTAATTTTAAACCTACCAGCGCATAAGACACCTGCGCTGTTACGGGGTACAACGCAGCGTCGAGTGCTAATCCTTTACTGACGTTTCGGGACAACTATCGGTCCCATCTTTAAGGGTTAAGAAGTCCAAGAAGAGTAGGTTACACCCCAGAAGAACGCAGACATCATTACCATCGCGGTGGAAGCCTGAAGTCACCTATACTGGGCACATGTTCGGTATTTCACAAGTGTTTATTTAGAAACAGCGGAGTTGTCTAACCAGCACATGTATGAGTTATTTAAATAAAGATTTGTTTCTTGCATGTTTTTTGTATTCAATATTGTCCCAAAAAAATACTGGATTTGAGAAGTAACATTAAAAATTTAATATTTTTTTTAATAAGTGGCAATTTTATGTAGCGTTCAAGAAAGGCATCAGCACTGCTTCATTTGCAGTAAATATCACTGACTGTTGCTCTTTCCATGGTAGGTTCGCGGGTCACATACATTTGTTACTTGTCGCACACATAATAATAGGTTAGGAACCGCTGGTCTCATCAATGGAAAAACGCCGACATGTAGGTGCAGAGGGTGTTTGACGACAGATCAGTCAGCACAGTGATAAGAATAGGGTTTGGACGACGAAGGAATTTGATTTTGAGCAGAAACAAGCAATTTTTTCAACTTCAAAGTGTCCGGGCCTGATCTGGGACCAACAAGTCCCCTATTTAATAGGTATAACAGAAATTTTCCCTACGGATAAAGCGGCCGGGGCGTGAAACCGACGACCAGCTAATGCACGGGCTACGTTTCCTCTAATTTCTTTTACAATTGCGCGGACCTGCTACTGCTCTGAGCAGAAAGTTTTTACACGACCTGACGACTGCGCGGCACTTTAAAAGTTTTTTGTAATACATATAATAAGAATATTTGCAATGAAAACTGAAAAATTCCAGCTGCGCGGCACCAATTCAGTGTGCGCGGCAGCATTTCAGTTACTGCGAGGCCGAGCACCCGCGCAGCTGAGAGGGAACATTGTGCCCAGGATAAGAATGCGCAAGAAAATAATCACGACCTACTTTAAAGCACTACACCGACATTTTTGGAGACTGAGAAAAACCAGGACTCAGCAACTAAAAATTGCAGTACTTGCGAACTAAGAAGCTACTCCCGCCGCAATATTCCGTCCTCTCCTAAAGAAGTCAATTCAGCCTCCTATTCAGTGGGTACTCGGAGCTTTTTGTCATGAGGTAAGGCGGCCGGAAAGTCACGCTGACCAATCACCTCCACCTAGTGCCTCAGTTAAGAATGCGTGGAACTATACCTCCGCACGCCTCCACGGTGTGGTGCTTAATTAAGCCCAGGAACAACTCTACGAACTGTAACAATGTAAAATGTGGTGTGGTGCTGTCTAAAAGGCAAGTCTTGGAACGGCTAAGGTCAACCTACGCTTGTAATATGGTAGGAGGCGGGCTGAGAGATCTGATGTGAACGGCAGGACGACAGCGTCAGTAGAGGTCCAGCGACCGACCGCGTTACCACGCACGTGCAGGCATCGCCAGTCATCGCAGCCACCAGAACATAGGTAGGTGGCAAATTACAGTGCTGTTGAATACAGCCCTTGAGCCCTTTAAAGCATGACATTTATCTAAAGCATTTATATTCAGTTTTTAACTCATAGTGAACACACTCTTTCTCGTTTGCAAAGAGAAACTGGTTGATACCCTCTAGGGAGGTAAACACTAGCGGAAAATTTAACAGGAAATCTTGACAAACACGACACATAGTCACAGTTTCCACAGATTAGCCTTCCATTTAACCACTGCTAGACATTATAGCGTATGACGAATACTGCAGTATTACCATTTCACTGAGTAGGCCTATACACGCTGTGAGCTTGGAAGGTTCCCGGAACGACATCTTGATAGAAGGTCGTCAGCAACCCCTTGTTCGAGACGTAACGTTTTCATGGCAGCAGTTATAGGGGTTATACCACTTTTAGGAAAGTAACACCACGTAGTCGGGTAGAAATTTACCGGCAATTAGGAGGAAGGCGTTGATCTGCAGCAATTAATGCTCGTTAGCCTTTCTTCCACGCATGTAATTATCAAATGCAGATTATGTACAGTCCCTGGTAAAAGGAACAGCTCAGTAAGTAGGCTACGGGCTGGACGACCGATAAAAGAAGACTGGATTCGCGACAGCGGCAAGACGCAGAAGACAGCACATCTCCTTTCTGCAAAGCATCCAGACCGGATCTGCGGCCTACTCAACATCCTACTCGAGGGATACCACAGGCTCTTTCTCGGGAAATGGCAGGGGTGTGAAGTAGTCTACCTAGCACTGAAAGTAAGAATACGTGGCGCTGTACCTCCACTTCCCCCTACGCGAACGTGGTGAGATGTTTAAAGAAATCGGCAATTTACACTTTGCCTATCACGATCGCTCCGTATTCACACGTCTGTGTGAGGGTGCGTCACATCTTTTACCTCTCCAACCACCTGTAGAATATTTTATGAAACGTGTAGAATGTAATTCGATTTTATAGCACTTTAGCGATGGTGTAGGTTTTCAGGTGCCTTTTTCTTTCTTAGAATTGTGTCCATTGTCTGCTATACAGTCAACCCAGATGTTACGTCTTGAGGTGGTTCTCACACTGACGACGTTACTCCAAGACGACGTATGTCGAGACAGATTTTCGTACAGAAGCAGCGTTCAAATCGGAAGTGTGGTTACATACAATCCGTTTTTCCCCCAACAAAAACGATATATTCGTACTTATTAAAAATTTACAAAAAGTGTGAAATCTGACAAACAAATGCCAATTTAAGAGAGAGGCACTTCCTCTTGAACTGTGGGCAGGGCACCTGGATAATCATCTCCAGTGTCCAGCATCACAGGTGGCGATGGTTGAGTCCCCGAATATGACTTGAAGAAATAAAGGAGTGAAGTCTGGGTGACAAAACCTCTTCTTCTCCGTCAGAACCTCCTCACGGCAAGCAAGCGTCCTCATAATTCCATGTCCAGTCGCTGCTGCTACCTTCCCGTTCCAGTCAATGTCCACAGACAGCTCCATGCCACCTTCAACCAGGCCAAACCCCTCTGTCAACTTAAAAACTGTCCCGGTCCTCTCCCTAGGCTCAGGCTGTTTCCTCAGCTTCTTTTAGGGCGCCTTGCTTCAAAATTTCAACAGCACAGCCGACCGTTAGCTCCTGATCGCGGTACTTCACCAACTCGAAGATATCTTCAATATCGTACATAAGAACTCGCGAGCTTGGCTTAAAATATTTGGTCTGTGGACAAATGACGTAAGTGCGGAATGATGTAAGTCGAGGGGTTACTGTATAAATAAAGCACTAAGTTTCGAAAGTCGGCCCTGCTTCCATCCTCAGGTGCAAAAATATTTGTTTGACCCCCTGAAAGAGCTACTCACAGCCAATTAAGTTTAGTTCAAATCTGATAAGTGACTTTATTTGTAACCTCAGGACTGTGCCATGAGAGCCTATATCCCTATGGAAAACCCCTCCCACAACAGTTACTCAGAAACCTGGTTAGGCACAACGTACGTACTCTACTATGGATAAAATTGTGTCGAGAGTCAAAATCCGATCTCTTCCGTACAGAAACGCCGATCACGGAAAGTCGTGTTTTGGTGATTATCATTATATTAGGGACATGGGCTTCGATTTCCGGCCCAGATACGCATTGTTCTTTTCGAGGTGTCTTCCTTTGAGTCACCCAAAACAACTTATTAGATACATATATATGTAAAATAGTCAAGACCGCCTCATACTCATATTTCGTCACTCAAAATCATTTTCACAGCAAGAAAGCGTCGTTAAATTAAATATAAAGATAAAGAATGCCGACCGTCCTGCCCCCCAGGAGCCACTCTACCGACTGAGCTATTTGATTCGTAAGATATAGAAGATCTAATTTAAACCTGACGTCTAGTATCTGGTTAGATAAATGAACAGATCTGGTTTGACAGTGTGGTAGTTTTATGTTTTGTTTCTACAAAGCACTGAAACACATGGAAGACAATTTATCACACACGGCTTTTGCACTCCTTGTATTAAGTATCTCATATATCTTGACTGAATTTTAACAGCCAATAATCACATTCCAGAAAAGTATTTACACAAATTTGAAAGCGCATTTTTAGTGCTTGTCCTTCCGCTGCCACCCTCCAAATACCGCCCTGTCACGTGTAAAATTGGGGGGATCTCTCACAGCCCCCCCCCCCCCCCCCCCAGTTACTGCTAACATAAATTTTCCGTAATTTAACAGAGTTTTGCCCGGTAGAACGAACACAGTCACAGCATTTATTACATCAACCAACTCATGCACTGAATAAAATACTTTCGTGAGCCATTATAAAAACCCGTACATGTTTCAGCATCGAGGTGCCTTCATCAGGGGGCCGTTCAGTAAAAAGGAATGTAGATCCAACACACCAGTCTAGTTATTATGTCGCCTTTACCGAAAAGGTCAAAATAGTAGACATTAAAATTTTAAAATACATAAAATCAATAACCGTAAATTTAGAGTGTCATAATACTAATAGTATTAAAGTTATTAAAAAAACAAGCCATTCTACGTGTTGCGGTTGTTTACAACTGTATGGATCATGCATACAAACATCGGTGTCGATGTCTGTAGAGATCTCGTCCTGGTGGAGCTTGTGATGCAGTACACGTCACCACCACTCGACACATGGTTCGAAAATACAAACTCGGTTCGGTTTTGGGGGGGAAAAAAATTGCGTAGAGGGATACATTCCCGCCATCCCCGAGTATAACCAGTTAAGACCAAGTATACGTGGCTTATCAGTAACAGGAATACATGTTTTCATGGAAACACATGCGTTCGAAAGACGAAGAGTCGGCATTCTGTGGTTAAATGCTTCATTAAATGCTTATAGATAGGACAAAGAGACAGCAACAGTTTCGTGTATACCAGAGTCTGTATTACAATGTCCGCCTTTGCCGCAAATATCTTTCTTCAGATAACAGCACCTTGCATATTGCTATTTTATAAATATTAGATTTTTAACATAAATGCCGCTGGTTTTCCACAAAGCATCAAGTTCTAGAAGTTATGCATTTTAATTAATTTCTCAACAACTCCCCTTCAGATTTCAATCCGCATTGTATTAGTTTTTTAAATAAATATATACAGTTTGAAAGGGTCAATTTATCCGCAGTACTGAAAGTACTAAAACCGCCAAGACACAGAAAAAAGAAACAATGTTTGCAGCATAGCTTACGAGCCTAACTTCTTTTCTTTTGTTGCCTGATTTAGGAGGCATGCTCGCCGTGAAGCCGTCAGAATCAGCATTCAGCCAGTGACTTCAGATGAGTCGCAAAGAAAAGCAGAATGAGTGACTGACGTACAGGATTCTCTGACAACTCAGTGACAACTTTGGGCTGCAATCACAGAGTCTAGAACTGAGAGTTCATTATCTATCCTCCCTTACCAGGATCAGGATCTAGCGGAACTAGAATGCGAGGCACAGGAGCCAGAACTGGCGCCAGTGTTAGTGGCACTAGCTGCGCAAAAGGAATGCGCAATGGTAGGAAAACAAAACAGCAGCAACAAGTCGTGCAGTGGAAGCAGAGGAATGTGCAAGAGGGAATTGTCATTGTTGATGAACTGCAGCTGTCCAAGCTTATAAAGAGGGACCCCATCCAGAAGTTCTATGACCTCGATCCAGAGCCCTTCGCAACGTAAGTACTAAGCTTTTACAAATATCAGCCAAAGCATGTTGCCATGGCAACTGACTGTGAAGTCTATAACCCGTGTAACCTAAGCACATCACGACCGACGTCTCTGCATCTAAATATAGAGCCTTCTTTCACATTAATTCAAAAACACAGACCTGTTAACTGGATTAACAAGAGAGGCAATGCGCGTACAACGTAATTTGAGGCGCGTTCGCGTAACCATTCTTGCCGTCAAAAAACAATACTTATTAGATACTCTGAGTGTGTGTCTATAGCCTTAGTTATCCAGCATGCAAAGCGTATGCACCGTATTATATTGTCATCTGTGGCCTGTCTCGCTGTACCATATTTTTTCACATTATCTCATAAACGGCACGATTTTAGGAAAAACGTTATTGAACATAAAATGTGTGCTTTGATTTTCGCTACAACTTTGTCTGAAACACTTCTCATTCTAAGAAGTATTCAGCGAGATATTATCATAAATGTACATAAGTATTCATGTAAAGTACCCGTTATTTTTGTCAGGTTTTAAAGAAACTTGAATTTTCTCAACAGACTTCCGAAAAATACTCAAATATCGTATTTCCAGTGAGAGCCGAGTTGTTCCATGCGGACGGACGGACAGAGGGCGGACAGACAGACGGAAATTACGAAACTAATAGTCGATTTTCGCAATTTTGCGAGCGCGCCTTGCAACATTCTCCATATATCAATCACCAGATCCATATATCTTCTGGGCATAGCTTACACTACTAAGTACTTGTCTTAGTCAACATTTTTCACTGTTGTTCTCCCAAAAACAATCACAATATGCAGCCATAGTTGTAGTTTTTATTTCTGTAAAAGGAAATTTGTGCGTGTACGTCATGGATGAAGGCACAGAGGGTACAGGTACTGCTCCATTCATTCTTGACCTTGGCACTAGGTGGAGTTGAGTGGTCAGCTTCATGGGCTGGTTCGTTTTACTACTAAGAAAAGAACCCGCCCCGCCCCCATCCATTGAAATGGATGAAGAATTCGAATTGCACAATACCAATTAACAGCATAAGCCTGCAATGTAAAATCCCAGAAATTTTCATCCAATCATTACGTAGGATTTAGAGCTGCGCGTAGTTATGAATGGGACCGCATGGTAACGGCAATAAACGAATGTTTCAGTCGGTATTACAGTCTCGATCTTTCCTTTAAAAATGTTACGGCATGGGTATTTACTGAAATTAAGATTTAAAACCCTACAATCGTTAAACAGTTGCCGAGATATCTGTAGAAACTCACGGATGGGACTTGCCACATTCTCCCGTCGACATTTCAACATTCTGTAAACTTTATAAGTACTGTTACGATGTAAACGTAAAAGGATACGACACGCCTGCCATTTCTCTTACCTGCCGCTGAGACTGAGTAAAAGAAACTTGACAGTCAAGTATTTAGAGACCTAAGTTGAGCCCCGTCCTCCGAGAAAACACAGCAAACGTGTTTAAATTTGTCCATACCGTGTACCTGTGAATTTAATTTGTATTATTGTAACAAACTCGTACACTCGTGTACGAGTTTGTTATAATAACACAAATTAAACAGCTACCATGTTTTACGATGATGATTCATTTAATAAATTTTTAAAGCAAACAACCCATGTTTATGCTGAAAATTGAACGTAACTAACAAATAAAATGTGACAATATAATTTGAAGCTTTCAGGGCGACTGAACTGGATAAAATGTTCCGGCTATTAGCCGAGTTAAACAGCCTAATTGTGGATAAGCCAGCGTTTCGAGAGCCATCTCCGCCGCCGTTATCAGGGATGTGGCTGTCGAAAAGTTGGCTTATTCGCTATTAAGCTATCTGACACGGCTGGTAGCCCGGAAACATTTTATCCAAAATGTGACAAATTTACCTATACACGTAGTACTTATTTTCTGCGGCCATATGTTGACGTGTCTCAAACTTGGTCGACGGCCGGCAGACCACCACCATGTGGTCAGGTATAGCATTCCACACGCCGTCATGTGCGATTGTGGTATTAAAGCTGTGCAAATTATGACCAACCGCTGGCAGCTTATTTTCTTGTGATCATGCTGTGTCTAGGTAAACGCGACCTACAACAGGTTAAATCCGAAATCTTGGAATGGGCGTTAGTCTTTACGCTTCTGGTTAGTGACAGATGCTAAGGTACGCCTGCACGTCGGAACTGGCGAAGAGTTCTCGCTGTACTTAACTAAGCACGATGTCATGGAAAAGCGCGAGGGCAGGGTAGGTAGGTTTATAGCTGCACCCGTTCTTAGCCTACTAGTGTTGCCGTCTACTGCGGGGTGTTTCTCCCAGTTGTCTCAGCCGGTGTCATGAAAAACTTTTCTCAGGGAATGTTTACGTGTGATATGACAACGATATGAATTACGAATCTTTATCACTATTTATTGCCAGCTCATCTCACATTCAGAGTTATATGTGTGTTGTGTTACACAATAATGTCTTATGCGGCACTGCACTCGGAATGTGACAGCACCAGGTGTAAAACGCGTACTCGGATTATTATCTTTTTAAGCAGCACCCACTGACTTAACCGACCCAAAAGAATTCCTGAAAACAACTACTAACCAAGTACTTTCGCGCCCCGAATTCTACTGCTTCCAAAACAAAGTTCCCACTAATTTAGAAAATTTCTCTTATTGGCTACACTACTGACACTACAGTTCCCATTGGCCCAGTGCACGTAACAAGTCTCCTCTTTGATTGGATGACAATGTTACTAATTACTGCAGTCCATGGGCTTGGTCGTGAAGACCTCTGGACTTCTCAGTTACGACCTAGCAAAGGCGTGGTAGCGTCATCCACTTTGCTGGACGAATTATTGCTGTACTCAGCTGTCAAGTTTTAAAATTTTGGGTCAAAGCATTCCAGATTTCTTGTTAGTCTTGACAGCTGACAAATGACTTCCTGCCCTTTGCCCAGTACAGCTATTCCCTACATTACAAAAGCCTACCTTAACTAACCTCCAGTAGCCGGTGTTAGAATTTAGCCCCTAATTTAAAATAACATCCTCCTTCCCTAATAAATAAGTACACAATCAGTGTACTTATTGTCAACTAATAACATCTGCCTGGATTCAAACACAAACCAACTGTTACACGAGATGGAGTTAGTCAGCTTCACGCCCCGGCTGTTTTACCCTTGGGGAAAGAGCCTTCCTAACCCACTGTACTGGAAGATGGGTCAGCCTCAGAGAGGGTTTGGATTTGTTACAAATTTGTCATGAAGGCATAAGGGGATGCAGAGATATAGCTCCACTCATTCTTAACCTTGGAACTAGATGGCTGTAAGTGGTCAATTTCATGCTCCGGCCTCTTTACCCCAGGAGAAAATTCCACAGTACCCGTTGGTTAGGGAGTTGGTTGGATCCTGGAGCCGGGTTTGACGTTTTGAAGAACAGGTACACCCTTAGCCCTAACTGGAATAGCGCAACGGTTCCTTAGTAGCCCAGTCACTACAGTCACTGCACCGACCGAGCCATGCCACCTACTCTGTAAGTACTTTACGGAACCCGTAGGTTCATTACCGCGTTCTCAAGAACTTGCCAACTGTCATTACCTAGGCCAGATGAATGCAATCCACGCTCTCGTCCCTTTTGTTTAAGTATCGTTTTAATATTATCTTCCCGTCCACCCATGTGTCTTCCAAATGTTCTTTTCCTTCACGTTTCCTACCAAACCCCTGCAAACATTTCTCGTCTCCCCCTTGCATGCTACATGTCATCGTCTTTGAATTTATCACCCAAGTACTACACGGTGAGGAGTACACTAATTTAACTCACCATTATCGAATTCTCTTCGAAAAAAGTTCATTACGAGATTTTATATTCTCACGCTAGAAAACACACGGAGGGGCCTGGTTCCTCCTGTTGCTTGTCTCACTGTCATACCAGGAAAAAAGTACAACAAACACGTTACAGGATATTGCATAGACCAGGCGTAATAAAATAAAATCAGACAGACCCGCTAACAAGTGGCTACATGACAGGTTGGAGCTGCAAGGTGCCACACTGTGACGGTGTGTTGACAAATTGTTAATTAAGCTGCCAACCAGTGGATATTGACGACAGTAATCGTCTTATAACAGCAACTGTGTCCATCAGATACTAACAGCGCATGCGTCAAGCGTCACAGTAAAGGAGTAAGCTAACATAAGATCGTGGCGACTCTAATGAATACCGGCACTTTATAGCCTATGTCGCCATTATAAATTGCATCCGACCCTGCAGCAGCCTTTTAATATCGGCCCAAAAACCTCGTGATTATGAAGACAATGTTATTGACGATCACAGCACTGAAAATTTTGCCTCAAGTGGTAATATATCTGACTTGCATTCGGGCAGATCCCGGTTCGAAATTCAGACGGGACGCGGAATCCTGATGAAGGCTTTTTTTTTTGTCTTTCCTCAGGTCTTGCAGGCAATTCTGCGACACTAATTCAACTCAAGTCACTAACCTTTCCTTCCACACCCTTTCAACTTCATTATTCACTAATCATCTCGCCATTTGACGTTCCTGGTATTCGTTATTGAAGGCATCGTTAATGGAACCACAAAGAATTTAATAAATAAAACAACTAATTTCTGGTCGCATTTCATTGGTAACTGGAGAAAAAAATGTAAATTCCCTGTCCACACCATGAAGACATAAAGGCGTAGTAGAGATATAGCTCCACTCATTCTTAACCTTGGCGCTAGGTGGAGGTGAGTGGTTACCATTACGCCCCAACTGGTTTATCCACAGGAAAGAACTTCGGTGCCCATTAACATTTTAAAGCCTAGCGGTAACTTTACGTACCACCAGGTTTAACATTAAAAAATTCTACGTGGTGCCCACGTTGCGTTTATGTGTTTTGTACGGATCTCAGAACAAACAGCAACTTTTGCCTTATAAAACATTAAGAGACCGGTTTTTATAACTGAAGTGGAGAGTGTTTACAGCGCGGTACGCACTGAGTCCTTATACGTATAAAACAGATACGCTTCGTCTTTAAAGGGTTAAATACGAGGCTGGGTGGGCCCTAGAGTCAGTTTGGACGTTTCGTTGGTAAATTATTAAATAAATGTAATTATTGCATAAGATACAAATTTTAGATCATGGAATGTCCTTTCCAAAAAGGTACGCATTCGAATACGTAAACACGGCTTAGGTCTAGTTTTGAGGTTCTTACAGCGGAGTTCATGAAGACTGAAGTCTTCTGGGATGTGACGCCGTACCAACCGATAAATAGCCTTAAAAGAGCGTCGCGACTTCTTCTTCAGGGTCAAAGAGTCCGAGAAGACTTGGTCACTACCAGTCGACACGGTGTCACGGGCCACAATATTTGGATCTTCATACCTACAGTAATCATTCTTCGTTCGATATTTCCTTAAAACACTGTCCAGTGAAAAAATATATATATTCCTTATATCATATGTCTTCAATAAACTCTTGCATAGCATCTGAATGTGTATGTGTAAAGTGTTTTTCTCCTTACTTGACCGTTCCTATTCTAATTATTTCTAGAATATATTTTAAAAATAGTTTCGATTAAGGCTCACTTAACATACACACTCTTAAGCTGTAAAACTGACCTGATGATTTGGAGGAGTCTGACGTTTCGGGAGGTATGCCAGTCCTGGGTGCGCGACAGTCCTAAAGCCAGGTTCTGTATAACACAGGGCATGTTTCATTCAGGGGCTATTATTGTCTCTAGGTCACTCTAGCACTCACAGCATAAATTAACACGAGGGCTATGCAGTAAATTGTCAGAGTGTATAATTGAAAGGCGCCCACACCGTGGCGTTTAATTATCATACGACCGCACTGCTAACCCAAAGATATGCATTCCAATTACTGTAAAGTGTGCAGACTTCAGCAGTAACAACAAACGGTATTAAAATCATTATTGGCTTATGTGTTAATGTGCTCAAGGCGCTTTTACAGTTCAGTCAATTTCAGCGCCTCTGGCGGGCTTTCAGAGAACCAAATTACGAACATTGTTACACAGGCAATTTTGTGGCATAAGAAGGCTGCAATCATGCTGAATATAACCTCGAAATATAGAACACTTGGTTGTTGTTAGAGAGCAAATAAGAAACAAGACATTTCAGATCCTTATATAAATTTCAAAACCTTCAAATATGACTATTACTTTGGTCATCGCCCATCGTCTTGGGATATTTAAACATCATAATTCTAGAACAGCATGTGTTACGCCGTCAGGTTATTCAAACTTCTCCAGTTACCCAAACTAGTTCTCTTGACTACGAGCCTTTACATCTGATGAGCGAAGGAATATTTTTGAAAGCCTAAGTATCATGGACCATTTCGAAAATACTTAGCATGTTTCTTGTTAACACATCATCAAAGCCACGACAGTGGACAATACGGACAATAACAGCGCAATTATCAAAAGGGCCCTCATCAGGGGAAACACAATTACACGGACGCACATGACAATTTTATGCGTCGTCATAAAATGCAGCTCGTACATATATAAAAATGCACAATGAAAATTCAAAATTATAAAACGTGTGTTCAACTTGGACGTAAAAATTTGTGATGTTAAACCAAATTTGCATTCAAACATTTACTAAAGTGTCTTCAATCAGACGGAACAAATCCTTTCCCGCACATGTGATTATGCTGCATATTCTGTAAGTGAGAACACTGTACTGTTTCTCCCTGATAATGGCCCATGTAGGGCCGAAACATGTAGGAGACTATAGTAATATAGTGGTACTATGAACAAATTACAGTCGAACCCCGTTATAACATCGGTTTATACGACACCTCGGCTATAGCATCAGATATTCTGTGGTACCAATTAATTCCTCACTGTTAACCATAACACTATACTCCTCGGTTATAACGATACTCGTTTATAACGAAACAAAACATTCAGTCCCTTTCATCATGGTGTAACCGAGTTCGACTGTACTGCAAGTGTATTTAGTTGAACTTTTTAATAAGAGACTAATACGAGGAAATTATGCTATGTATCAGCATAAGATAGCAGTACAATGTTTACTGAAACATGCATAACCTAATGTATACAGTGCGCAGCGACTTTTTATCACAATTTAAGGACTAGATTCCTAACTTGACACCGAGTCAAAATGTCATATCAACATGGGTCGGACATGCAGCAGTTACAAAGCTACGGGACTTTGAACTTTGAACTTTGCGCTTGCTGGTAACCTTCAGCAGGCTATACGGCGGATGCATAAAAGGGCTGACAGGTGACATTTGCACTAACTTTTCGGGAAATGAACTGCCAGCGCTCTTAGAAATTATTCCTCTCCACATACGTCCCATCAGATGTGCTACCAACATGACGCAGCACACCCACTTCTGTGGGCGCGGATGACGGGCCAGACTGTGTATCCAGGCCGAAGGCGGCCATTTTGGGCACTTGCTGTAAACACACTCTAACACCGACTTTGTTTGCAAGAAATAGAACCGTATCTTCCACTAACTTACGTGTGCTTTCGTGCCCACCTGGTCTTACTCATTCACACTTCAAAGTCCCATAGCTTTGTGATATTTGCAAATCGGACACATGATCTGCCTTTGTTACTCGCTATGACGTCAGAAATCTAAACCTAAGGCCCTGACGCGGTCACCTTGCACACCGTATACCGAACTACGACAACCCGGATGGCGCTGCTGAACGCCAAATTCGACTAGTGTTTTTACGGCATCAAAAATAATTTTATAACAACTGCCAAAATATAATCCGAACATCAATAAAAGGAGGTATGCAACCAGAATTTTTCGCTGGATGGGGGGGGGGGGGCTGACCCTGAGGCTATATATAATTTGTTTGATTTTAAAAATTTTTATAAAAATTATGTTGTAAGTGCAGCATAACACTGTCTGCAACTGCATTTATATACATACAAATATAACTACATGTTCCATGACTCAATCACAGTGTCCTATCTTCTTGCTTTTTCAAATTTTATTGGGTCTAATTTTGCAAATTCAATAATATTAATTATTTATTGTTGTCCATTTTATAACCTTTATGTGAGTAAAACATAAACAATTATTTTTAAATTAGTACCGAAAACCCCGTATTTTGTACCAATACCGGTATTTGAATAACGGAAAAAAATGACGGGGATCCCGGGATCACGGTATTGTAGCCCTAATCTAGGTGGAGGCTCAAGCTCGATGTCCCCCACAGGCCCCGCTTCCAATGCACAAATCCACTTATACATAACACATCAACTTACTTTCTGAAGGCATCTCTTGCTTTGATTAGAACTCTGTTTTCAGCCACCCTTTCACATGAAGTAAAACTACGTTCCAAAGAGCTATTAGAGAGAACCGCGGCACAACAGAAAACGCGGCGCCAATTATAATTCCGGAATTCTTTATAAAGAGCACGTCGATGTAGTTTTCTGTTGGCTCCAAGATATCTCACCGCCTTCCTTGTTCTCAGCTCGGTTCAGTAACTGTACGAAACCAGTAAAACTTCTTTTTATAATGCAGTATAATATTACTGTTGTAATTAATAGAGACAGAAGAGATAATTAATCCGCACTTCGGACGACATCTTTATATAAAGTCAAGTGAACATGAGACAAAGACTGATCTCATGTCTGAGTATTCAGACCCGACAACGAAAATGTGCAAATGTTTCTTCAACACGTGGACATATGTTACGAACACACGACCTTAAATTCTAGTCAAAATCGACATATATGTCAGTTTCAAATGATTCATAATCGTGCATTTAACAGCAAGATATGGTAAATAAAAGCACCAAATGCACACAAGTTTATTGAGATATAAATGCAGTAATACCTCCTACACGTTTCGGCCACGCATGTGGCCATTCTCAGGGGGTGCGTTAAGAAGAATAAATACATTGAGATGTTACAAAAGTTATGTGAACCAGCGCACATGTAAAATATTAAATCCGCATGCTTTAAAATGCATATTAAAGTTTAAAATACATATAAAAGTTTAATTCCGGTAAATAATAAATAATGTATGTAGACAGTATGTATATCACCATCCAACAGAGGTTTATTCATGCTACTGTTTCAGCCTACGACAATGGACATGTGCTTTGGTTCACATAGTTGTGTGAGATCTCTATCTGTTTATTCTTCGAAATATGTAGGAGGTCTTACTGCGTTTGTAATATATTTTTATAAACTTGTGTGCATTTGTTGGTTTTAGTCACCATATCCGACGTTTGTACATATTTTTTACATTCTTTACGGTTAGAACGCCTTCAGCACATCGTGACTAAATACTTAACAGCTTCACTGACAGTCCTTCTTCAGAAAATAACAGTTCCTTCGCTTCTCAACATATTCCCCTGTGCTTACAGTTGCCGTCTTCACACGAGTCTGCTACTGGCCCTCTCCTCAATGAAATGAACCCACTCCGTGCCGTCATAGCCTATTTCTGTCAAAAATATTTTATTATTTTCTCACACATACCTCTGTGTCTTCCAAATGGCCTTTTCCCCTTCACACATTTCACCAAAATTATGTAAGAATTTTTCATCTCCGCCATGAATTCTACATGTCCTACCAACCCAATTTTTTTATATGCTTACCCTAATAATATATAACGAAGATTAGCCTAGGCTACAGATTATGAAGTTGCCCATTATACAACCTTCTAGAGCCGCTGTTATCAATGGGTAGTCGCGACAGTGAAGTTGGTAGAGTGACTAGGTTACGGGTCGGACAACCGAGGAATCGTGGTTCTATGCAGGGCAAGGTCAAATATTTTTCTCTTATCCAAAACGTCCAGACCCACTCTGGGGTCCACCCAGCCTCCTACTAAAGGGGTACGGAGGGCTCCTTCCTCGGGCATAAAGGGGTCGGAGGCTGGGTTCACCATTCACACCATACAGTGCTGAGGTTAGGAATGAGTGGAGCTATACCGCCGTTCCCTCATATGACTTCATGGTGTGCATTGGGACAGCTTTACCTACAATACAGAGGATAAATTAAATTCCAAAAACGGCCATGTTAGCAGTAGACTCAGCAGCCTATATTAAGAGAGTCCATGGCCGGAGTGAGTCCTTCTGGGCCCGCAGTTTGCTCACACATAATTCAGAGTCCACTGGCGAGACTCTGTGAACATGTTAATAAACCTTTGACTTAAGAAGGAATAGGAATTCTTTTCTGAGCGGCCGAGTAACGTCCAATTGCTCACAGCAGATCCTGCGAAGAGGAGAACAATCTCCGCTGCACAAAGGCAAACATCACGGTAAATCCTTACACCGCAAAAGAATGTTAACACCCGCATTCTCAATAAATAATTAGCTGCATCATCAAAGTAATTACCTTCTTGGAGGTCATTAAGATTGTTAGGACTGCAGTTGCGGAATGCTTCCTACCACTCGGTTCAGAACCTGTCTTCGCTATGGATATCTACAGTAAACATAAACAAGTTAGGAAGTCAAATCACAACACTCAGCCCAACAAAATGCACGATATTGTTCCCAGATGTTTTTATATTACAATACAACGTTGATTACTCCTCCATGTTTCGGAATCACCATCAGGGATTCATATCGAAGCAGCCCTTCACAAAACTAAGCTGCAATCCATGCACAGTAGATTGACTGAAACTTCACGGATTAAGTGACAAATGTCAAAAGGCACTCCCCGAGTGTAATATGGTACTACAGTCATAATGACATTTGATGTCTCATGGCGATGGGCATAAAAAGTACGGATAGATATCCATTTACCAAACTTCACGACGTCACATTCCACATAAGATGATGGCACGAGAATAGTGCCGAAACATGTAGTGTATAATGTGATACTTAATAAAACACCTTGAATAAATTGCAAGTTGTGCGATACTGCTTTTGTTGTTCCTATAATCTTGGTAACAACGCACAACGGGATGGCACATATCAAATTATCGTAAACTGATCGCTTAAACCCATAGGGTATTTTTCATCGCGACCGCCTGAATCATCGGGGGTGACGGTACCAAACAAAGCAATCTGATGAGAAGAGAACGAAACATGAAACATGGATTGCACGTATCGTAGTAATGGGCTTTGATGTTTTTATGCTGGTCAAAATAGACATTTTGGGCTTCTGAATTACGACATCGTGTAGTGTCGTGCACAGTTACCAACGTACCTGTAGCTGGAGACAAAAGTCCCAGTATAAAGTTGGTAATCACCTACAAAACTACAGAGTGCCATAACACAGATCATAACTTAATATGGTAAGAATGTCTGGCCGGAAGTTAAGGAGAATTATAAGGATGTGAAGTGTAAATATGTCGGGTAATAAAAATTAACACATAAGTTCATATAACCTCTAAATTCCAAACTTGCTGGCCATGGACATCTAAGTGACACAAAATGTTGGAATTTTATGGCAAATTAAAGACCTCGTTCCATTAAACACAGACTAATTGGTGAGAGTTATCTTTTGAATTAAACGTTGTGTCCTCCAGCGGAGTTCAGCGAGCTAACCGTCCTGTTTACCCTGCAGATAAACACTGCACCCACCACTTCATGCCAAAGACCGCACCAAGAGTGACAGGTAAACGGTAAACTTGTCCTTGTGCTTAATTAAGTACCAGGTCTAATTACACAAAGGACAGTGAAGGTATAGCTCCTCTGATTCTTAACATTGACACACAATATGAATTTCAGCTTCATGCTCCGGCTGTTTTACTACCGCAGTAAGAGCATCCGGTTATCGCTAACAACTGCATGCGAAGAAGGGTGGGTGCTAGATACGGCCTGAAGGTAACTGTGAACGAAAAAATTCGCCCCTTCCAGGAGTCGAACTTAGGTTCCTCGGTCGTGCAGAGTCTAGTCACTATACTGACCGGACTAGCCTGTCTCTACAAAATGTAAAGGTAAAGCAGTCCCACTGCAGGCCTGGACAGGCCCAGAGGGTTCCAGGAGGTCGAGGCTCCCAGATTTCTAAACAATCGGCACATGAAGGTGGTAGGTTGTCAGCCATACGCACCGGCCGCCTTTACCCCCCAGAGGCTGAGTCGACCCCAGGATTATGCCAATGAAAAAATCCACTGACACCATCGGGAATCGAACCCGTGACCTTGTAGCGCAGTGCCTCAACCAACTGCGCCACCGCGGGCCCCACAGAATGTAAAGGTGGCATTGCAGTATGAAGGACATATACTTTCAAAAGCTTTCTCTGCGCTTTGGCGTACCCTAATGTGTCTTCATCCATATTTATTTATTTTGTTTACGGGCGAAGTGAACGGCTGTACAGACTCACAGCGCTGGATCGTAGTGCGATAGTGAATAATGCATTGGAGATTATTTGGAAGACTAAGCGGCTGTGGTGTAATTAGAGACACAAAACCGGTGTTTTGCCTCGAGATACTAACCAGAACTATGAAAGCCCCGGTTAATATGGCAGATATCAGCAAGAACGTGGTAACTCGGAGCCTGTCGCATACGAAGAGGGAATTATATACACTTGACACAACGCTCCATTTTGATTCCGATTAACCGTTTAAAGACTGAAGCTAACCTCAGTTATATTTAAGGATTGAGTTCGTACCGCGCAGCAAACACACCCGTCTCGGTTACAAAAACCACTCAATTCTGTACGAGGAGATAACCGCTATTTGTTCTGAGATCCACAGAAAATACGTAAGTGTACTGTTTGAGCATAGCGTATAACTTCCGAATGTTAAGCCTGGTGGTAAATTCAGCAACCATTACGCTTTAAATGGTTGAGTGGGCCCTTTGTAACCACGACATAGAGTGTCCTGAAGTTGAGGATGGGGGAAGCGGCCTCCAGGTGCGGGAGGTAGCTGGAATACAGCAGCGGTGCTGGGTGGGAAGCGAACATACCCATACCGTGAAAGTAAGCCTTACAAAATACAGCATATGTTCTCCGTTCCAGAAATGTAACTTGGTATTTTGTGTTACGGGAAAAAACAGACTGAACTTGCGTGAGAAAAGGATGCTGAGGAGAAAATTAAGACACAAGGAGGATGTAACAGGAAGGCGAAGAAAAATGTCATAATGACTAAATTCACAATTTGTATTCTGTATCAGATATTATTAGCATAATGAAACCAAAGACGAAAACGTGTCACACACAGCATGCATTAGGGAGAGACAACACGCATAAAATGTTTCAAGCGGAAAACGTGACACGATGAAACCACTTCCAAGATCGATAAAATATTAAAATGTATTTTAACAATTAAAATGTGAAAATGTAGACTGGATTCATTTGGCTCGGGATACGTCCATGGCGAGCTGCTACGAACTCTGTTATAAATCTATGAGACCCTTAAAAGTAGGGCATTTCTTCCGAGATTTGAGGTTTTACCAACGATGCTGCTGGGCATTCAGTTCTTCCAATCGGGCCGCTTCATTTCGAACATGGAAACACCAGAATCCTTCAACACGTCAGCAAATATTTACCAACCGAAACGGTATAACATCCCAGAAGACTTGAATCCTCGAGGGAATTTCTTGATCGGCTAATTAAGCTACACGTATTCCAAGCAAGACACCGCATTATGAAGTGCCCTAGCTAGAAACTACTTACGCCAATTTTACTTCAAATTTAATATGTTAATATTGTCTTAGAGATAGTTACTGATGTATCTCCTTATGTTCCCGTTTTAATTTCGTTTTTAATTAAGTACACGGGTAGGTACGAAGCTTGGAGTTGGCGTCAATTAGCTCTGTATCTCAGTATGTTTGTCAGATGTCAATCAAATGGCCTAACAACACAGTTGGGTGGGGCCCGACGTATTGTTGTTGGTAGCACGTGTGAATAACCACATGCCATCCACAGGCATGACACAGATCACTAGTCGCGAATTATAATAAAGGTCAGTGCAAACTGCTTTGGTAAAACACTCTCCGATTTAAGGACGGTCCTTTAAATGAGTGGTTTCATACATGTGGTTCGCGTGGTTTGGTTGGCTGGGTAACGTGTTCGAAGTCGACTCAGATGGCTCCAAGCCATCAACGTGTTAAATGAATGAAAACTGAATAAAAAATTCAGCTCGTCACGAGAAACACATAGCGCAATTTAAGGCAATTACTATCACCGCCTACACAGCTTAATAATAGTTAATGGTAGTTAAGTTGTGTGAACGGTGATATTAATTACCTTAAAACCATTGAATTCTAAAGACAACGGGGTGCACAACACCAAAGGAATACATTGCGTCCCCACTACAACAAACTACCAGTGAAAGCTGTACAGGCAGGTATCCAATTTAAAAAGAAAAACAAAAGCCAGACACTTAATAAAATTTTGGTGGCCGACAGGGGGAGTACAAGACAAAATTTTAAACCCCCAAGCAACGACAGTAATTTACAAACATCACTAAGAGATACTTCATATAAACATTCGACATTAAGGTATGAACAATGGAATAGTACTACTACTACTAATAATAATAATAATAATAAAGAACATGACAACTGAAAACGGCCTACATAATAACATCCTTACCATCCACAACGGGTATTATTCCAAAAAAATTACAGGAATGTTTCAAACTACTTAATCTCCACCTCCCCTATAGGGCTATATTCTAATGCAGAAAGTAAAAACACCTGATGCACACCATACAGTCAGTTTTTGGCGGAACAGTGAATAAGAAGTGCTTGGTCAGTGAGACCCATACTCTGTTGAGAACAACCTAAACTGCTGTAAATTAATACATGTGGGCGATGATAATAATAATGATAATGACGATGATGATGATGATGATCATCATCATCATCATCATCATCATCATCAAACTCAGACACTCAATTCACTTACCGATTTTCTTCCCCATCCTTCGCAGCCCCAGTCCAGACCATAATCATTAATTACCCATCTTCCTCTCCATCCCCTATTTCTGTTAGTGCCTGGTTGATGGCTGTCCTACTCCTTATTTTTGTGACTCAGAAAACCGCGGAACACTTGGCATACCGAATGAAAATTTACGAAACATCGGAACACAGCCCTTTAAAAGCCATAAAATCTGCAAAGTCCCGGATAAACCTAACGAATGGGATACTTATGTATGAGAGAAAATCGCTTTTTATCGTGCGAATGATAGCGCGTGTGTGTCTTCTGTGGACAAAATGCATAACATTTTAACGTTACAGCAGGTGGCGCACAGTTACGGCTGTACTATGAAGTGGCAGTTCTCAAATTACGTGTCGCGGCACACTGATGTGTCCCGAAAAATTTGACCATCCACACCGCGATTCACTAGCTAAATACTAAAATTATCATCGCACTGTCTATCACTGAACTGCATATGCGCTTATTGACAAACCGTGTGAATTATGGGAGTCCCATATCATCCACTGATGACATCCGCTCGAAGTAATTACTGTACTCTTCATAGTAATCAAATTTAATCTTTACATTGTGCGTATGGCAATTCGCTCGAAATAATTACTGTACTCTTCATATTAATCAAATTTAACCTTTACATTGTGCGTATGGCAACTTTTAATACTGATAATGGTTCATTTACGCTTACGTCATTAAAATTTTGGTATTCCAACTAAAATATGTCGCGTATGTGTACGTCATTGTTCAAACGTGTCGCGGCAGACAAAATACTGATAGCCCATGGTTTATAAGGATTTAGTGAGCACCGAAAATCCTCAGAACAGAAGTGGGAGGTGTTTTTGAGCGAGAAATATCGTTTGTAACATGTAATGTAACTTTGCTAACCAAAGAATAAAATAATGATATTTTGAACGTCCTTATTTGAACAAGCCTCTTCACTGCGAGCAGACTCAATGTCATGTATCCCCACCGTGAAGGGTCGGCACTGCTTGATGAAGTCTGCTTTTGTAACAACTCTTTATTTTGCCCATTCCTGAGGCAACATAATTTTGCCATAAGCAGCTATCCAGTCAGCCATCAGACTGACATACGAGACGCGTGATTGGTCCGTATGATCGCGATAAAGCGTTACCGTCCAATCAGAGAATGCAATGACCTCAACAAAACAGGAAACGTGTGTATGGCCTTCCAAAGGTATGATTCCACCTTTTTTTTTTTCCTTGTAATTTTTATCGGCGAGGTTACATGTAAAAGGTGAAAGAGGGCAGAGAAAGGTGTGCGCTACCAATGACATGGCATTGAGAAAATGTTTACACGTGCTGATATTTACGCATCATTTAAGATCGAGTGCGGGAGATATCCGGAACGGAAACTGCTTCTGTAGGACTTCCATATTCTCTCTAATTAATCCTTTGAATCGTGAAAGTCATCTGCTTAAAATGCCAACTTAATTTCCTACCTCACATAAACATATTTCGCCCCATTACAAAGCGCAGCCGGTCAAGGCTATATAAAGAAACAGAAATTGTTGGTTCTGAGGACCTTCCGAAACACCCAAATACACACTGTGGAGAAACAAACTTCTTAAATGCTAAAGCAGCTGGTAGATATAACAACCTCTGCACCCTAAACAGTTAAGAAGGAAAGGTAGTGGTTTCCAAGACACAATAAATGGATTGGTACAGTACGCGGAACACGTTATGAATACCGCAGAACCTCTAAAGAACGGACTAGCAGGGGGGAGTGGTCCGATAATGCCAATTTGCTGGCATTTCTGAGTAATATATACATATATATATAATAATATACGATATATATAGCATAAAATGTCGTCAAAAGAGTAAACACAATACCCTATAAATAACACTAACGCACATACGTAATACAGAAATATATGTAAGTTTGTAAACGTAAATGTAAAGGCGAAGGTAAAGGTAAAGCTATCCTTTTACAAGCCTGGAGAGGCCCGGAGTGTTCCAGGAGGTTGAGGTTCCCAGGATTTCGAGACAGTCAGCACATGGATGTGGTAAGTTTGTTAGCTCTTAACACCGGCCGCCTTTAAACTCCAGGAGATATCTCTGGTACTCATTTCTGTTAGAGGCCGAGTCCATTCCAGGGCCATAGTGCGGCTGGAATGATTAAATCAATGAAAAACCTCAGTGACCCCATCGGGAATCAAATCCGCGCCCTTCCGGCTTGTAGCGCAGTGCCTCAACCAACTGCGCCACAGCGTACCCCCAGCTGACCTTGTAGTGACTGTAAATAAGTGATAATGAAGAAGGCAAGCCTGTGTCGGTGCTGTTGCATATTTGACATATTCCAACTGCGGACCAAAACTTCGGAAACAACATATTTCCTCCGTGATTTCCAAAATCCGTGCATAACAGGGTTACAGTACACGTTTCAGAAACAACTGTATGTACACCCCGTCCCAGTTCATACCTAGTGAGTACCCATTTGACACCCACTTTCACTCTTTGCCCCATACAACTTCATAAAGCAACAATTACAACATTCTTATGACTTTATTTTTACTGATTTGTCAGTAAACCAAGCGGACTCTTGTGAACATAAGCTTCCACAAAATGCGGATAATTACTTCAGTACTTGAATGACTCTTAGCTTTTTCTGCCCACACACTGTAATTGTGCGTCTCGTACGATTCTCACAGTAAACAGGCATTATTTCTCTACAACGCATTAACCGACCTGCCTTTATATTGTAGACTATTCAGTTTATGCTGTGGCGTAGGTACTGCATGTTCAAATGCCGGACTCGTGGGAGAGATGGCTCATCCCTCCCACGAGTCCGGCATAAGCACAAACTGCTGGTCCGAGAGCGGCAGAGACCAAATGGAAGACCTGAACTAATAATATCAATACCAACACATGCACAGTAGTATTTCAATGCGGTCTAATTACAGGGTGTGCTCCAACACGTTTCGGCCACTATTCTACAGGAAGGTATAAATAAGCATGCAATTACAGTCACAGAAGTGTCAGAACCATTCTACCATTCAAAATAATCATGTAATCAGAGTGTAACTTCAAAAGCTAAAGGGTAATTATAAAATAAGTGTAAAGTATAGAGAAAAAACGTTTAACTATACACTGTCATTCTTAGACAATGGTGTAATGTGCGAGATATCACTGATGTGTATTTGGATTTTTCCATCATCATTAAATGCACAAACACGACTTTTCGAAAGCAACCTGCTTCTGAAAAGTCGTGTTTGTCTAATACGTGACGACGCAAAAATCCGAATACACATCAGTGATATCTCGCATAAAACTTTTATCTCTATATTTTAAAATTATTTGATTAATGCACTGAATATGAACCATATAAAACGGTAATGACCTTTTGGGTTTCATAAAAAAGGGGAAAATCTTGACAAGCTAAGCAAATCCGAGGTTCTCACCGAGGACTTTGCTCAAATCGGTGTGTAACTATTGTTACAAGAAAGTACAAATACGAAGGAACAAAGAAACAAAGGCTGAAAGCAACAAAAGACAGAAAAAGTAAGATGAATGTGTCTTTTTGGACTGAAGTCTAAGTATCGACGTTTCGGAGGAGAATTTTGCCTCCATCTTCAGGGTGTATAACAAACCACACAGTATGGTATTCCTAAAGGCAGTACTCGTCACAGTCAATGCCGTAATAATCTCAAATAAGGAGCCCCAACCAGGAACCTGTAAGATTACTGGAGTCGGTATTGGGAACATGTGACCGTTGTCATTATTCTTGTTACGCAACAGTTTGGTACAGGATACTGACAATGTTGTAGATGACGTCACCGATCACGTGATATACAGCACCTTCCTGCCCTACCTTCCAGCATACTGTCTGGATTTCCCTTGCCTCTCCCATTAACAATATTCCATACATGGACCAAAGAGATTCAGCATTATAATGCAGACATGGGGACAAAGAGGAAGACAGGCACAAGTGATTTATAAAGGCTCGCAGATCACTAATTTCAGAATCAACACACCCGACTCACTTTCGGGGCGCACCAGGTTTGAATTTCAGCCGGCAACAACTACCACCCTGGCTGAGAACTTCTTCATGCCTCTCCAATCAGTGATTTACCTTTATCCAGTTACTCTATATGGTGAACGCTGCTAACGTCGGGGACAGACTCCTTCTTGAGCAGCTGAAATTTCACCAGTTATTAAAAAAAAATACCGCGTTTCATGAAAACCGAAGTTTCACTACCATATTTTACGTTACTCATCTCCGTGCACGTGATCATTGTAGTTAAACAGAACCAACTTGCGCACAGTGTTAGTGTGTATTATTTTTTCTTCGTCTCTAGTTCATCTTCCCCCCGACATGTTTCGGCAATAACTTTGATGTAACCCCCCTTGATAACGGCAAAGTTGTTGCCGAAACATGTCGCGCAGAAGACGAACTAGAGATAAAGGTTAAATAATAAACAATATATCTGTGCACAAATTGGTTCTGTTTTACTACATTTCACTACCACGTTCATAAAATTTCGACACTCTTTCCTGCCTGGCGCCAGACTAATTAAGTCCACACGTCACATCCTACTTCTTCTTCATTTAAAAGCCTCCAAAATTAACATGCAATTAAACAGCGAAGTACTGGTCCTTCGTATTAACGTTACAGGAAGTTTAGTCATAAATGGTGCAAAATATACCGTACAAATTTCGATATTTGAAGAAGGGAAGATATAAACTGTCGTCATCTGGCTTATGAAGCAGTGTAGTCAGGAAAGCGGTTACTAAAGTTTCGAAGTAACATTCTGCTTCCTTCTTCAGTGAAGAAGTGACTTTGGACTACATCTTCAGTGGAGCCAGGGTGGGCCACGGAACCCATACGGAAGATTTGAAAAATAAAAGACTCCTTTTGACTCTTCCGGGAAAAGAACCATTGTTTAATAACACTGAAATGTTTCATTAATCAATTTATTATCACCAGCTCGGTTTGTTGGGGTGACTGTCAGTTAATCTATATTCTATACTCCCTGCATGATTGGATGTACAAAATAGTACGCAGTTTGGCTCTGTTCCTACGGGTATTGTGTGATGCGGAGCAGGCCATTATAAAACTATCCAATCAGCATTCCATCTGGCAAGGTGCCTGCTCAAGTCTTTTGAATGACAGGCGGAACGGAGCTGAAATTGACCCTAAGATTCATCTAAAGCAGTAAAAGATTATGACTGAAGGTAACATTCTCCGGGGACCCGGACATACAGCAGATCAATCCTTACTTCTACACCTGTTCGCTTTAAGTCTTTACGCGTACTTAAGCCCCTGAAGGACCACTTTTTATAAGGGCAGGGTGGGGGCGGGGGGAGAAACGGCATCACTTTCCCAGACGTTCTCCCGGCGTCGCCCGCTCGTCCTTCTGGTAGGAGTAGTATGAAAATTATGATGTAGGTGAACACAATATGGTGACAATAGTAGCCTGAAATAAGAGCTTCGGAAATATGAAGCTTCAGATACATTTAACTAATATAACAACTCAGTTCGGACCTCACAGTGAACACGCTGTCTCCGTTACGAACACCAACCGGTTAACGCTGATGAGGGAACCTTGACTTCAGGCTTCCGCCGCGAAGTTGGTGATATCTGCGTTCTTCTGGGACATTAAGCGGCGTTGTGTGGTAATTGTTTACCGACGTTTCGGGACAGTGTATGGGTCCCATCTTCAAGGGTCCTTCTCGGACTCTTGACCCTTGAAAATGGAACCAATACGGTGCCCCGAAACATCGGTAAACAATTACCACACGACGCCGCGTAATATCCCAGAAGAGCGCAGATCTGATTAGGGAAGCAATCGGTGTACACTGCGAATTATCATACACGAAACGTTTAAATAAATAGTGTGGGCAAAAAATTTAAACACGTGTCACGGAAAGTATCCCGGTCATCTAGCCCTGTAGGGGGTCACTTTACTGAGCTTTCCCATTCTCAACTTAGACAAAACGCATTCGTATGCCCATGGCTGACTTATCTTATGTTTAACGGTGCGATGTCAGCTAAAAATGTAAACTTAGTGAGACGGGACGTTGGTTATGTGTTGTGAGTTTTTTTTTAGACAAGGGTCCCGCAAAAGATGCTACGGACGCACCGCAGCCTTGAGGCTTACCGCGCAATCCTGCGATGAAGATGAAAAGAAAGATGATCAGTTCACTTCATTTTTCAAATAATGAAGCACCGGTGGAAAGAAACTGACAGGGGAAAACCGAGTATTCGGAGAAAAACCTGCCCCAGTGCCACTTTGCCCACCACAAATTCCACATAGATTGACCCGGGATAGAATCCGGGCCTCCGCGGTGACATTCCGGCGACTAGCCGCCTGAACCGTGGCACGGCCTGCGTACTGAATTGGAAGGTGTGACTGAGTAAGATGTGGTAGACTAGTATCGTAGCGCTCTCTTGGAATAATTTAGGAGAACCACGAAAGGATCCGTGATGGTAGTGCTAAAACCGAGATGCGAACGAGGAATCTTCAGGATATAGCTCATATGTTTTACTCGAGGTCAGCATGAGGCAATCAGCTTATTCCTCTTCAGACAATATGTAGAATATGCTAATGTAAACGATAAAAACAAGAAAGCAGGTTCACAAAGCGACTGCATGCGCGTGAAGAAGTCAGCTTCCAGTTATGATCAGGAATTGAAACTCTTTTTCCACGGACGGTCGTCCTACCGGTATCGGTTACACGCGGCACATTGTGTCGCACAAAGAAAGGTGGTTGTTTAACAGCCCATGGGTTTGCCTTTCGGTTACGTTTCGTAGTAACAATGTCCACAGAACATAGTCCTGCTTGCGGAATTGGTACGCGCTCAGCCGGTAATCATTACATGGGATACAAATTTCCACATTACCTGGTCCAAAAGCGACTGTGTTTGGTACCTGTCCTGAGTCAGCATAATCCATTTCAGACCCTCCTATCGTCTTTAACATTGTCGAATCTCTTTCCCCATTTGTACATGTCGAGGATTTTAATTAAGAATTCCGCCCAGTGGGTTATGTTAATTTTTTTCCTACATTAACTGTTGTGAAATGTCATGGGATGAATTTTAAAAAAGTTAATATTATATATAAATGATTACAATGGTCACGAGATGAAATTCTTTTATTTATAAAATGACAGACGCAAAGCTTTACCTCTGATAAGTTTTAGGTATCGGGTTTTAAATCTCCCAATTACTTTCACACAGAACTGCGATTGCTTTAAATTGGACGTGAAAGGGTTGGTAGGACACGACTTTAACCCTTTAAAGACGAAGCGTATCTGTTTTATATAAGGACTCAGTGCGTACCGCGCTGTAAACATTGTCCACCTCGGTTATAAAAACCAGTCTCTTAATGTTTTATAAGGCAAAAGTTGCTGTTTGTTCTGAGACCCGTACAAAACACATAAACGCAATGTGGGCACCACGTAGAATTTTTTAATGTTAAACCTGGTGGTACGTAAAGTTACCGCTAGGCTTTAAAAGGTTAAAACGCCTTATACGAGTTTTAGGCGTGTTGCCAAACTGTGAAAAGCGACTATTAGCTTCGCCATGTCTGTCGTCCGTATGGAAGTACTCGGCTTCCACTAGACGAATTTTTATGAAATTTGGTACTGGGGGATTTTGGGAAAATATGTCGATAAAATTCAAGCTTCATTAAAATCTGACAAGAATAACGGGTACTTTACACGTATACTTATATCAAGTTATGATAATATCTAGCTGAGTTCTTCTTAGAATGAGCAGCGTTTGAGAGAAAAGTTTCACATAAAATCAAAACATACATTTTATGTTCAATAAATTTTTTGCAGAAATTATGCCGTTTGTGTGATAATGAGGAAAAAATATAGTACAGCCAGACAGGCCACAGATGACAATATAATACGACACAGAAAAGATGCTATTTGCATGCCCGAAAACTAACGCAAGGATAAAGACACACACCTATAATATTTAATATTTACGGCTTTTCCAGGTTGAAAGATGGTTAAGCGAGCGCGCCTCCATATTACCTATTACCTACATTGTCCGGATGTCATATTCGGCATTTACATCAGCAAGTAGACACAAATAAAGGCAGCATGTTGCAGCAGTTTAAGGTATACTTACGTCGGTACTACCGTGTTTACATTTGCCGATGGAATTTCCTCAAGGTGGTACCACCGCTAAGTAAATATTGTTATAAAGTTCCGTAACTTGTATATAACCACCTTCCCACAACGTTCCAGTTTAATGAAAGTGGGTATTTCTGGCTGCGCTTCTTTCTAACAACACTCCGTTGATATCTGAATGGACTTAATAATAGCTCATCGGAACAAACTTCTATACTAGACGACAAAGTCTTCTGAACCACAAATATACTCGTACTTTTAACGGCAAAGAAAATTCACTCTTTCATTTAGCACTGCAAGGCAACTTTCACTCCTGTTTCCATTGTTAGTTTAATGCTGGAAACCAAAGAGGACTTCTTCCCCTTTCGGAACACCATTCTTCATGTCACTGACATTTTCCCAGAAGGCCGATTCATTGCTCTTAGTCTCGTTTAAATGGAATCGCAGGACGACTGCCGTCACTTGTCCCGTTTTTGTACAACAAAGACACACAAAAAGACGAAGAGATGTCACTGTTGTCTGTCGGTAAGACACTGGCCACTGACATCTCCTCTTGAAGGCATCTCCATGACTTGTAACTGGCCGGCAAGAAGGATACGTGTAGGTTCACGCCCGTGCCAGGAAAGGGGAGAATACATCACTGCTTATCTCGGCGTGTCTAATGCCGACTATCAGATATATGGGAAGTAACTTCAGATGCCTGTCATTGTACAACGTATGCCCTTCTGTAGAGGAAGGGCAATCTTATATCGTGCATTGTACAAGTAATTAAGCTGCATAACACGACATTTGGGGTTTTCGTGACGGTAACAATGTTAGGTTCTGGTCGGTGGGTCATTGCACAATATATAGCCTTGAGAGTGGTTACCAAAGTTTCAGAGGAACATACTAGCTCTATCATCGGAGTAGCCCTCCTACGAGACTTAAACGGTGTCGCAATCTACAAGACCACAGTGTAGAACTGCTTGTCGTTCTGCATATGCACGTATGTGTGTACAATAGCATGCAATCAGTCCTGGATATTATTAAAACAAAATGCCACGCAGCCGCATCAACAGTAACAACTTGTGACACACAGGCCTTACTGTGAAGCTGATGTTCGCTCAACCTGTCTAGAACCTTACATCCTACCTTCTGTGTAACGTGAAGGTCCTTTACTTCGCTCACACTAACCCATACTGAACCCTGCACAGTTCCACTTGAATTCGTATGAGTTTTCTGTGTTTCATTAGTGTCAATCTGTCTCCAGTTGTGACCCTGTCTCGTTCCGTATGTCTCCGTTTGCATTTCGTTTCTCCTGCAGTGAATATGTCTCCA
>BLKM01005135.1:0-27147 GCA_013340265.1 Coptotermes formosanus | reverse complement strand
TCCTATGTAACAGTCACCCCTATCTGTTTAACAACCTTCTACGCAAACTCCCCTGTATTAATCAGAACCCACCACGTTCTACTAATCCGTCAAAGCCTGAAGAGTCACCAGATGACCAAACTAACGGGAAACCCAGCACTAGCCAACTACAGAAAATGATAATGAACGGGGAATAGAATTTGTTACTTACCACGCACAAGCAGTGGCCTAAGGTGACAATTTTCAGTGAGTGAATTTCCATGGTTGAAGAAGAATGTGGACTTCCTCTCTTCAAGTAAAATTGCGACGAAGATAATCTTCGAGTGTCAGGGGACAGTAAACGAGTTACGTCGAGGAAGAAACTCAGCGCATTGCACTTGTAATAAATAAATAGTGAAGCTAACAGACAGTAGTACACAATGTTTGTGTTTAAGTGTGTTATAAAGCGTGAAAGCTAATTTGGTAATCCAGTGTAGTAACACAGGCGTGGGCGATTCAAGTCGCAGACACTTCCGTACTGGGCAAGAGTAAGCTGCATAAGCGATTGCGCGTAACAAGACGCAGTTCGAGCCAGACAGTCTGGTGATAAGAAAAGAATGTAAGCTTAAGTACCGTACCAGCAAAAGTCAATTAACCCTGAGATATTGAAATATTTGAATTGAATGAACACTTTTATTTGGATTTTTGAAAGCTGTCATGTCAGATATTGTAGCATGTAGGTGTTAGGATTTATTATGCCTATTGTGAGTTGTTTTTCAATTATTTGCTTGTATGTTTTTTCAGTTTTTTTATTTTGGTTTCACTTATAATTTTGTTTGGGGAGTAAATTTAACAATTTACCTGTTCGGTGAGATGGTAGCTAGGAGACTTACTGTGATGCGGGACGCATCATGATTTAAGAAGAGGGAGGTTATAATGCCTATTCCCTCATTTTGGGGTTTCCTTCTCTATACAATTATACAAATTATTTCGCTCCAGCTTTGGACCAGCTTGGGAGACCACCAAGCACTCGCAAGTTGCTGAGTAATTTCCTTAGCTGAATAAACAGGAAAGCTGGATCACATACCTTTCCCTCAGCACAGCAAGATTGTTAGAAACGTTGCTACGGGGTCTGAGACTTGCTGAGAGAGATGTTTTTAAGAGAATAGTTGAGCAAGTTAGTGCAGAAGACTTCACTTGGGTTTTGGCTTTGGTGTGATCCGAATGGGAAGCTGGAAGAAGCAACCTGAGGCATGATGAAGCGAGTGATTTGGAGCTGGCTGATACTAGGTAAGCGAGGGATGGTCCTCTGAAGTGCCAAACGGCGGAACTAGAACTCAAGTGATTCATTTATTTGTTTCATTTTTTTATTTGGCTGTAATAAATTCCAAATTGATAGGGAACAGTGCAAGGCAATGACCCCCTCTAATGAAGGGGGTGATCCAACTTCCGCGTTCACAACCTGTGTAATATTAATTTAGTTGAGAGAGTATGCTTTCTTATTTCCTTACGTAGTTAAGAAGGGTAGAGAGTGTAGAGCATCTTAGTAAATAAATAGAGTTAGTTGCAAGGTTGTTATTTGATTGAGGGCAGTTGTCACTTCTCTGCATATAAAGCGAAAGTGAATGGTGGCAGCGGCAACCTACCAGTGGTGGCGACGGTTGGGAAGGTAACAACCGGGCGCGCCACACAAACTGTGGTGGCTACAGTAGTATCGTCATCTTGACTACTACCCGTCACTATACTTTTATTAAAATCCTCGTAAAATGGTACATTCCTCTAAATTCGTAGGTTATTTCTCTATTCTTACATGATTAGTTGGTGTTCTGTCCTGGCTTGGAATTATGTGGCTTTTTGAATGGAATTAGCTGTGTTGGCCCTGTGTTTGTCTCGGCCAACGTTGCTACATAACTACTCATGATGCCGCCCTTCTACTGTGCTCAGCCCGGCTAATTTCGTTTTATTTCTTATTTATTCGTTGCTTATGATCCGTTGATTTCCGACAGAAGTTTCGCAGCCTCAAACATTACTAAATACTACTTTAATATTGATTAAGTTTAAGATATTCTAGTTTTTGTTGGTTAAATGACTTACAATTTCTACGTGGGAAATATTCGCATCAGTACAACGAATGTTTCCGTGCCAGGAGTCATTATTACTTGTTTCACGTTACCCTAACATCTGCAGAGCGTGGAACGATAAAAAAGGCACTTTTTCCAGAAGGCAGCACACCCAGTGGGCCGCGATTCTGGTGGGACTCAGAGGGTGGGCATTTATCTTGTAACGTCCGATTTCATAAAAGAACACTGGGCGCTGTCACTGGCAGTGCAATTAATTTCTTGCAGTAAAGGAACATGACTTCAATTCTATCTACAGCTTCTAGTATAATAGTTTACTGCTGCTTTGTTACATATTTTTACACACAAATTGGCACAGATGGAATCAGATGAAGGATAGACTTTAATTAAGTGGCTGAGGAAGAAATAGCTTTTAAGACATCTGAGGTTATCATAGCGGAGATGGTTATTGTTGTGGTGTTATGGTTTATGACACCGCGTAAAGTGGCAAGGGTAACAATATTTAGGAGGAAAATGCTGGTTTCGTCGTGAAGTTGGAAGGTGAGATCTGCGCTGTTCTCGGATATTACGCGGCGTGGTGTGGTAATTGTTTACCGAGGTTTCGGGAAAACGGATCATTACCATCTTCAAGGGCCAAGACTTTTGACCCTTGAAGTTGAGACCGATACGTTGTTCCGAAACGTCGATAAAGAACTACCACTCAGCGCTGCGTAATATCCGAGAATACCCCATATCTCATGCTACATTGCGTGCACCTTAGACGTGAACATAAAGAACAAACGACCAAGTCATACACAACTTTTTTATTTTCACACATCCAAATATATCTTCTACGTGCTGCAATGCTTCTTTTATCAAAATCTGCAGTCTAACATGTGTTTCTCACTCTCTAAGGTGTGTTACATTGAAAGATATTCTACATGTTACAGGCTGACGGTGTTCAGTAACAGGGCACAGAGAAATATATTTTCGCCCAAGAGGGACGACGTAAAGGAGGCTGTACGAAGTTGCCTAATGAGGATCGTCGGAAGGAGCGTCATGATACTTAGCCCGCACGAACTGTTATGAGGGTGTCAGGATCAAGGCAGAAGGAATGGATAGGGTAAGTAGTAGACATGGGGAAGTGTCGAAACCCATAGCAGGGTTCTGGTCGCGAAAGCTGAAGGAAAGATGTACCTTGGAACGGCAAGTGTAGAGGGAAGTTAAAGATAGGAAATGGAGGGCGTGCAGTGGGTTTATTTGGCTCGGGATACACATGAAGAAGTGAGCGCTTCTGAACTTTATGTTTCACAGCATCAAGGAAATTCTTGACTAGCTGAGGAAATGTTAGCTTCTCAGGAGTAGTCACACGTACTTCGTAGAATATCAACACCTATTTCTTTCCTCTTTTTTTGCTCTATTAAAGGACCCTGTTAGCAGTTCTAAATACGCAGCTTCATAAGACAGGATTTATGGAATGAGGGCGTTGAGGGAGGCAGCAATGGTGGTCATATTCGAAGTATCAGACCGGCATTTGCATAAAGGGAGGAGAAAGGCACAAAAGTTCTAGAGAAGGTAGTAGGGAAGCTAGCGGAGGTCTACATCATTTTTGGTGGGAAAACTTATATAAGGTTTTATGAACGGATTCCTGATTTTATGTCACGTGACAAAACCCAGTCAATCAGAGACTCTCTGCAGCCATCCTAAAATGGGTAGACACATAATCGGTGAATGACGTGACTGCATCACGTGACCTAAATCAGAGCACTGTTGGTTAAAAACCACACTGATATTTCCCCACCAAAAATGTAGAAGTCCTCTAGGTAACATACCGAGTATTGTAAGGCATACACAAGCAGCTGGATCACACTACCTAGAAAATTTTGGGCAGGAGTGCATTGCAACTTTGCTTAAAGCAGTTTTCGTAGGTGCACCATCCTTACGAAGCGGCGTGATTGACACGTGATAACTAATTTTTTCTTGCAATGTGCTGACATCTTGCACTGTTACTTTGAACTTTTGAGTTCCTGAGTCCTTACTTTTTGTGTTTGCCATAGAATTTGTGTCCTTATAATATCCCCACTCTACTTAACACACCAGTCTCTGGTAATTCGAACAGCCAACGACTTCTTCGTCGTCTGGCTTTTGCACTGTTTTTCTAGAGTAAGCTTATTACAACGTACTGCCTTATCAAGCTATATATTTTGCTCTTTCAACATTCATACTTCCCATTGGCCCACCTCTTTAAAGAGATGGAACTGGTACAGAAATTCAAGGAAGCTGTACTGACTCAGATCATCCGTATATACAAGCTTGACGTTGATAAGAAATATGAAATTATTAGAGCTGAAAGTGTGGTCACTAAATATGGACCATCGGTGTTACTCAGTTATAAAGACGGCCCGTGTAAGGTCGTGAAGGCTTTTATGTCCAAAGGTTATATTAGTGTGTTCACCAACGAGGATATAGATGCGATTAGCACACGGAAAGTTAAACTACACTTGGTATAAAAGGGTCTCTGCAGTAAATCAACCTTGTTCATCTTAAGTTTGGAAGAGTAATAGCGTACTGTCTTTGTTTATCTTTTACAGATATTAGTCCAATGAAAATAAGAGGCGCTGATTTTGACGGATCCTCTACCCTGTATACGACCCATAAAAGACTGGAAGAAATAGTGGGCAGCGCAACGTGGATGTCGGAATACACGCCAGTTGACTTAGACGTAAAATCTGTCATTGAGATGTTACTAAGGGAATTACACAAATATGGCGTATGCTGCCACATATCCGATTTCTTTACAGCATACATTGCTGGGAAACTTGCAATGTTTCAGTCTGTCGCGCTCTCTATTGCTGTGTCCTCTTCAAATATTTTGAATCCTCTACTACAGAGGAAGGGGGGCCCTATGTGAATTTTGTGTTTGATTCCTTCCATTATCATTTATTAACGTTTCTTCAAGACATTTATTTCAAGTACAAAATTACCGGGGGTGATGTTTCCGTCACGATAAAAGTATATCCCATTGATACACGCACAGAATGCGGCCCACACTTCAACCTAAATTTTGTACACTTCATTTGGAAACATGTTGAAGTATTTGATTTCCAAAACACGCCATACTTATCTTCCCACCCGAAACAACTCAATAAATGTATGGGACAAAAATAGCGCGAATGAGAGAGACAACGTCGATGACAGGCATATATGGGAGATAATATTAAAATAGATCTTAAAGAAGTAGGATGGGAGGGTGTGTCCTGGCTTGAACTGGCTCAGTACAGAGAAAAGTGGTGGCTGTTGTGCATATGATAATGAACTCTGGATTCCTCAAACGTTTGTTTATGTAGCTAGGAGAGGAACTATCACGTTCTCGCGATGTGTTCTGCTCCAAGGAGTTAGTTGTTACAATGTTCGGTTTTCGAAAACAGGAAATTCGGTGCGTCTGCGATTATTTGTGGGAAATTCAACACCTAATTCTATACTGAGAAAATAGTATGAATGGTCCCATAAGACAAAGTTGTTAAGCCTAAGGTATTAGTCTCAGCTAGATTCGCTATTCAGCATTCTTAATTCTGATGTTATTAATGTAAATAATTTTGTATATTGTCTGCCAGTGCGGCATTAATTATTTCCCATACAGTTGGTGATAGTACACACAGTGAAAATATTAACAACTTATTATAGACACACCAACGACCTGAATTATGATCAACAGCAAACAGAGGCATTAATGTGTTGAAAGAATTATGTGTGTTTCCTCTGTACATATAAATGTTTCGGGTATTATTCTTTTGTAATTATGAGTGACCATTATCAACGCTTTATAATTTATGCAGTCTGACAATATATTATTGTTCTGTGAACCTTAAGAAATTTAAGAATGAGAGGCATTCACGTTCACTTCCAACATAACAATGTTACTTGTAAATAACAGTGATGTTATGATGATAATTTTGTTGTAATTATTTTCAAAACTTACAACACTGAATGTACGTGTTTATTGAATCATTGTGAAGCATGTGTCACTGGTTGATGGGTCTAGTGCTTTGACTTTAACCTTTCAAGATCCCAAATGGTATGCTGCCGGATGAATTTGTGGGTTGCACAAGTGTTGGAATTAACAGAAGGCGAAAACGAAGTAATCTGTCTTGCTCTGTCTCACAACACACACAGACACACACACATACACACACGCGTGTAACATCATCATTTTGCAATGGCATGCAAAGTAATTCCACTTCTGACAAAGAACTGCCATTACCAATAAGAATTTAGGTAACCTGTTTGTACAGAAGGGTGGTAAGTTGTCTTTCATGGTTTGCTAGTAAACGGATGAAATTGGTAGGGGTTTTCAGGGAAAGTGCTAAATGACCATGTCCTTCAAGTATCTCCGCGGGCAAAACGTTGCTCGCGAAATACTTGTTGAGCGGTTACGGGCTGGAATGTAAGCGATTAGGCAACACAGCTGCGTGTGTGCGTATCATTGCCTCACTATAGCGTTGAATACATTGCAGCCCCCCCGTATACAGTGTTTTAGTTCTTTAAACTCTTTACCCACTTACCTAATATTTTTCAAAACTATGAATTCAAATGTAATTTCCCTTCCTTTAAAATTTCTCTAAATATTTTTAATTACTATACACTTTATTGCACATGACCATTTCGTGTCTGAAATGTATTTAGGGATAACTTATGTTATGTACTTTGAGGTTCAGGATTTTCGAGTTAAAAGACTTGGTTAGGTAGTCCAACATCGATAAAGCAACAGACAGCTGGAGAATATGTATTTCAAATTCTTACTAAGTAAACTTAATCAAAATGCGTTACTCGTTAAGGGAAACGAATAGACGGAGAGGCAAAAAGGATAACACTTTTAACTAGTTCGTGCATGGAATTCCTAACGTAGGGGGAAATTCATAGCAGTATGAGTAGCGTAGCATGTAGCACTTTTAATGGGGTTTCCTGATTTATTAGACATCCTTTTATTAGCTAGTAAAAATGTCAGCTATTCGGTATGGATATTTACGTAGTGTTTTGGGATTTTTCTTTAAATTGTGTGCAGCTTATGGTTAGATCTATTAGTTTTTGCAGAAAGTGTACCAAATATAAGGTTCTTTGTCTGAATAGATTAGCTCATGGCATGAGTGGTGTGATCCCCCGCGGCCAATTGGAGCATCGGGTTCACGTAAATAAGATGAAGTGACCTTGCGGCTGGAGCATAGCCCGGGTATGCAATTCGAACGCGACACACTTTGTCTCCAGCTTCTGAGACAGGTAGAGTTGGCAGGTGTTTCGTCGTCAAAGAGACAAAGGCAGTGGAGCAGCAGGTCACTACTGCTCTTCAGGTAGGTGGTTGTGTGAGGGCGATGCTCCACACTTTTTGGGTATTTTGAGAAGGTTCTGGCCATAATAGTGTTTTGGGGCCCAAATTACCGAGTTAGGGAGCCGCGTAGGGGTTACCGCGAGATCACCTGGGGTAATCTGCGTCAGGTATTATTTGACTTTGTGGAGTTTTCGTATGATGTGTAATATCTCATTTTGTATATTTATTTGTTTTTTGTCTTGTTGTAAGTTCTTTTGTTACATCTTTGAACTACTAAGGGAAGTGCAGATTTACACGTCATACGCTCCCCTTCAGCTCACTCTGCTACGCAGCTAGGCGATACAGCCAAGTGTGACTGCCCCCACCACTTTCCACTACCTCCATGGTCTTTCCTCCCGCCAGGCTACGAGCGCTGCGGTACACGTCGCTACCAGCTTACAATGCATCTACAACCAACGGATCCTTATTGATTAAGTGTCAGTGTGCTCTTTAATTGGACACTCCGTTCCACTACGTTTATAATCTCGGATATTCCAGATTCGTGTATCATTACATTAACTGTGCATTCTTATAGGAAGTGGTACTGAATATCTCTGTTTAAATTAATGGTAGACCTTTGATATTCCAGTTCAGTACAGCATATACCGAACACTTTGCAACTATTTAACTCAGCATATACAGAACACTTTGAAACTATTTAACACAGCAGATACAGAATACTCCAGTTTAATACGAAAGCAGATTCCTAGTGTACAGCTGCACGTTCAACAACCCATAGCACTGATACAAGGGGTTTAGAAAGTAAAGCTGATATATGTACCCACTGCGTACTTTAGTGAGTCTATTGTATGGCTTTATACTATCTTCATACGACAGTCTAATTTGTACTCATACACCAGCCACAACCACTCTTACAGCCACACACCCGCACATCATAAAGCAGGTTCTTCTGCCGATTTACAGGCCGCAGAAGAACGCTATGAAAATATACTTGTTTTAACTAATTGTAACTATTTTATTCTTCCATTATTTGAAATAATATTTTATTTATGAATATTGTGTACATTGTATGTGGAGAGGTCTCCATCTAACAGTTCCTTTTATGCAGCCGTAAATAAATTATACAATGTTGGCCAGAAGATAGGCCGAAACATGTCGTAGTTTATAAATTGGAATAAAAGCTATTCTTGAAGTTGTGTTATTCCGAACATATAAGTAACTTGATTCTACTAGCTGATTCATTGTACTCTTTGTCACATTGACATTGGAAGAAAACCTAACTTCTGACATTTTACCGGGATTATTTCACGATTCCTCTCCTAGATATGGGCCTTCTTTGGCTAAACAGGGTCCAAAGTACGTCACAACATATCTGTTGACTACATGTTAAGTTTGATTTAATTTTCTTTCTCTCAGATATGAGAATCGCCATTTATGACAGTGTTTATAATCCAAAACAACGACGAAGGCTCAGCCTTCAGGATAATTTAACGTAATAATTTAGCATGCCCTGTAAGAACACTTGGAATTTTTAGGACTATTGAGAATATTATATATTTGGAGCCGGAGTAGCCTAGTCCGTTTATCGACTAAGCTACTGGCTGGACGTTCCGAGGTTCGAATCCCAGTAAGGTCAAGTGACTTTCTCTTCTCCAAAACGTCCATACTGGCTGTGGGTACCGGGGATATTTTCCAGTGGTAAAGCGGCGGAGGCACTCATCTCCATCCGGCGATAAGGTAAAGAATGAGTGGAGCTACACCTCTACTGCCTTATCTGCCTCATGGCGTGGAGAGTGTACTTATAGATACCGATCGGTACACTATACCTCACCTGTCACTTATTACAAACAACTTACAGGACGAGATCTTCAAGAGATACACACTACGCTGGAATACATAGCCAAGCACTGTTTTTTAAAATATCATTATAAAAATCTTAATATCAACATAATCACACCCACTTTGTAAATAATTCTTAGGAATGTTATAGCTTATATTTTAAGCAACATTTTTAGAACAACTAGAGGCATAATGTATCATGTTATCAATTTTAATTTCGATCGAACCACATATCTTGAACCCTGACATGAAAAACTTTTAAAGTGAAGCCGTAAAATGCGTGGATGTACATAATAATAGTGACTAAATCAAATAATTGTTTTTCCAACTCGTACACAAAGAAATTACGTATTATATCAAATGAGTCATATAACAGATCCCGACATGTTTCGATGTGTATCACATCATCATCAGGGGCTTATTAGAACATTAGGAAAACAGCTGAATCAAGCCAGTCTTTGTACTCACAGGTCTATGGAATGGTCGCATTCAGTTTTTGTGTCGTTAGTGAATCCCTTATACCGTATAAAATCACTGAGGCACAACTTTGGGACCATGCAGGGCACGCTACAACTGCTAAACACATGCACAAAGGGGAAACTTATGACCTGTTGTGAAAATTACTTCATACAGCTCTGTCAACAACACGGCCTACTCATGGGTGGGCAAACGGCCAATGAACACAACACTTATTCAACCTTGTGATCGATAGACATACCTTCCAGCTAGACACCTAACCCCTTCTCTTTTCCTTTCACTTGTTCACCGGCAGCCACTTTGCTACGACCACAAATATCTGTCGTATTTCACTCCGGTACGTATCCATTTTCCCAGTGTTTGCATTGTTCATATCACCTTGGTCTATTTAAATAATTAAATTCATGTTTTTACAGGTCAAGTCTTTCTAGACTTTTAACGTTTTCCTACCGCGTTCCTGGCACATTCCAACACGACACTTCGGCAAGACATTTTACCACCAGAATATCAGTGCTTCATCATCAGATCAGTATTATCGATTCTATATTGTGTTTTAACATTTTTAAATAATTTATGAGTGATTCATCATAATATCAGTGTCTCAGTTCATGTGTTTTAGTGTTTTTAAAATTTTTTAAATAGTGTACGTGAACAACGAACTTGGACAACACACTGCTATTGAAAAGACAGATCCAGCCCCGCGACACCTCCAGTGACTTCAACGTCATTTGGGTATTTCATCGGATCTTCTAGTGGGATTTGCAACACTAATTCTCAGTCATTTTATACGTTACAAATGATTCACTAATGACACAAAAACTGAATGCAATGATTCCATAGACCTGTGAGTACAAAGACTGACTTGCTTCAGCTGTTTTCCTAATGTTCTAATAAACCCCTGATGATAAGGTGGTACACGTCGAAACATGTCGGGATCAGTTATATGACTCATTGTATATAATTCCTTTGTGTACGGGTTTGGAAAAACAATTATTTTATGTAATTGTATACAGTTTCCACATTCTCCTGTGACTAATATAACTAAAGCCATATAATATGCAAATTATTAGATTCATGCCGTTAGCAAGTGCCAAGTGCTTTCAGCGGTAAAAAAGTGCACATTGCTTCGCTTAGAAACCAGTTATTGAGGGCGTGGAAATCGAATTAGTCATACACAGACATATTATGAACTGAACACATTTAAACAAGACAAGCAAAGTACGTATAACGTAACATTGAGGCGCGTTCGCGTAACCGTTGTTGCCTTGGAACAGCAGTAATTATTAAATAGTCCGAGTGTGTCTGTAACCTTATTCATCTAGCATGCTAAAGGCATGCGCCGTATTATATTGTCATCTGTGGCGTGTCTGGCTATAGCACGTTTTCCCCATTATCTCACAAACGGTACGTTTCTTCGGAAAAAATTTATTGAACATAGAACGCGTTTTTCGATTTTCTCTACAAATTTGTCTGCAATATTCCTCATTCTAGGAAGAATTCAGCGAGATATGACCATAAATTACGTAGGTCTTCACGTAAAATACACGCTATTTTCGTCAGAGTTAATTAAACTTGACCTTCATGACAGATTTTCGACAAATATATAAATATCAAACTTAATGGAATTCCGTTGGGTTGGAGCTTAGGTTTTTCCTGCGGGCGGACAGAGAAACAGACATGAAGAAGCTAACAGTCGCTTGTCGCAATTTTGTGAACGCGCATAAAAATAGAAAGAGCAGCAGCAAGGAGACACAGTAGTAAGTGGAATAGTGTCGCGGGAATTGCGGTCAGCTGAGTAGAAGTTGAAAAGTGAAGGACTGAATCGAGGTGAACTGAGGAAGCGACTGAGTTGAAGATTCGTCCCCAAAATAAGAATAGAGGCTTATTGTAAGCGGGTCAGGTAAATGTGTCTCTCGCTATTTCATGGAACGTAGACTCCCCCTCCCTCCCCCCTGCCCAGGGAATGGTTGAATGCACAAGGTCCTTTCAAGGAACACAAACATGCCCCTTGTAATTCCATCATTCCAATTAGAATACTTTCAAGAATGCACGTCTTTACCGATGTGCTTTTCACCTCATGTTTCTTTGTACAGAAAATGTTTCCTTCTATCATCTGACTGTAATTTTTATTACTTTTACATTCAATGACACAATTATGTGATGCTTAGACAGATATTTCACGTGCAGCCATCAAGAGTGTTCGGGAAGTACAAGTATTGATATAATGGAGAATTCTATTTCAATAGTGAGACAAATTAATTCAGAATGTGCTGTAAACATGTCATGTACTGGCTTTGACCTCAATACACTGCGGTATGTGGGTTTGCGCATGCGCTAAATTATTTGTTTTGTTGTCCTCTGGTTAACCGTGGCAGAGGATCGAATGTCCTAATATACTGATAATAATGTGCTGCAAATATTGTAATTCCATTTCCCAATACACTGCCTCAAATACACAATTACAACATTTAGAACGCTCTGTTACGTGAATGCAGTTAGACATATTAATTACCTTGACACAGAAAAAAAGATCGTATATTCAAAACTTCGCTCCATAATGGGTGTCTGAGCCATTCACATAGAATCGATCACTGCTTGAAGTTGCTAGGGCCGTGTAATAAAATCAGCCGTACAGCAACAGATTTAATTCAGACAGGCTCCTCAACTGTCTGTTTCTGTCTGTCAGTGAGAGAGATATACTTTTTTTTCACTCCCCTTTGACCTGTAACGGTACCACTTGACTTCAATCATAAAACAAGCAAGTGCCAGTACATAACCCAGTATCAAGAAATAAAACCTCGTCTGCAGGTGTCTGATACTGAAAGCAAAGTAACGGTCCTCGAAAATATAAAGGTCAAGCTTTGACTCTATTTTCTCTTTATCAGAATATCTATCCTTTATTTGCATAGAAATTCCTCCCTCAACGATGTGCGTTATGACGTAATTTATATGCTCCAGAAGAGGGTGTACTTTTTCAACCAAAAACACAAAATCAAGGTTTCTAAAAAGACCATCTTCCAGTTCACATAATAAAGGTCTCTTGTTTTCATCTGTCCACTTTCCAGGTCTACAGTATTGTTCTGTTTTAACGTCGTGTAAAATTGTTGAGATGTTGTGATATAGAGTTGCCCATTTGAAACAGGTGTCGTAGTCAGGGCAGCGAACAGCGCTTCTGAGAGTTCCTAAGTCAACACAGTCGGAACTATAGGCATAAAATATTTCACTTCTTTCAGGGAAACCAAAACTCTTTTCGGATTTTAGCACTTGATCTAGAGATCTGATTGGTTTCTCGTACCCTGGTTCAATAACGTATGTGGTGAAGTGCGCCAGGAACACTGTTCTGATGACAACACTGTAGCAAACCCAACAAAAGAATAATACACTTTTGCCGTCGATTGCGGCGGTCTGTTTACAGACACAGACAGTGAGACGGATATAATATCGGCTGTGATACTTAAAATATCGTCGTAAGACTGGAGTTTGTGCAAGTGTGATTCGTGTCGGCAGTAGGAAATGCAGCGGGCTGTAATGGCAGCCAAGACCAATGACAAAGCAAAAGATATCCACATGTCTACAGAAAATATCTTGAAGAAATGACCCCATCTTTGGTATTTTACAACACACGGCGTGCACCAGGCAAACCGTACAGTGAGATAACTCTGTGTAATGTCATATCCCGAGACCGAATGAAAGGTATCATACCCCCAATATATATGTAATGAATGCCGTTACGATATACGTCTTCACGGAGATCTTGAATATTCAATGACATGTTGAGTGAATTTGTAATTATTCTTGGCAGTTCAATTTCCAATCCATCTTCGTACACATTGTGACAGTCATAATCTTTGTAACAAACGCGTTTAGGCCCATTGACAAGAGGAGGAATTACATTGGCATGCATTCTTATTGCACACTGGTGCAAATTTCTTTCAAAATATATTTTGTATAAACCACTTTTCCTAATATCGCTAATATTTCTTGCTGTGAACACCCGCACAGGTACAGTGCCATCAATGGGATCGCACCTGTCTGAATTTTCGTAAGGGCACCAAGTGTTCATTTCTAAGTGTGTGCCTTGTGCCTAATGAGACGTGTTTCTGTTGATGTCCTTACCTGCTTGCTCATTTGGCTGCATGAAGAGGACAGTAGCTTTCGCAACTCCATAAGCCCAAAGTTCACTGAGGATAGCTCTTGAAATAAGTGTGCCCTCAAAATGCGTGCAATTTGACATTAGAGGGACAACAAATTTGGCCGTTGCGTTCCACAATTCCCACGTGTTACCGAAAGGCAATCTTGACAGCTGCTGCCGGAAACGTGAAATATGTTCTTCCCAATCCTGACAGGGTCCAGATATGAGCATGATTTAACTGCCGTACTTGTGTGTTTCGACGTTCCTATATTCTTCCATCTCGTATGCAGCATTAAACACCACTATAGGCCATCGACCTGATGTATGTAAGTCCTTAATCAAAGAAGACACTTCGTTATTACTTGAGTCGTGTTCCGCAAGGAGCAGAACTATCACAAGTGAACGTCCAACACCGAAGTGTTCCTCGCTTACTAATTTTGTATATTCCATGAGGGGATATTTAGGAGGGGTAATCCTCAGAGACCCGTGAATTCGACACGAAATTATGACAAATAGAAAAATTACAGCAAGCATTGCCCGTTGAGACATTGGCTTTCTGGCAAGTGTAGGAATTGTGTGAGAAGTAAGTATTCAGTAGTAATACAAAATAAATTTCTTCCACAATTCTGCAAAATGTGAGTGATTCAAGTCATATATTTCTTATGTATGTTAAAATATATATTGCAGCTTTCCTCCTTTTGACGGAACCGTCTCTACTGTAAAGAAATACACAGAATAATATAGCACACATCAGTATATCACATGACACCATGTTTGCTCCACTATGCTTGTCACATGAAATAAAATCAGGTCCATAAATATTTACTTCTACGTACATAACCCTCCCAAATGGATGTGTTCATAATCTCTAACTAACTAACTAACTAACTAACTAACTAACTCCATGGAGCAGAGGCCTTCTTGAGAAGCTAACAGTTTCTGAGATAGTCAAGAAATTCCCCCATTTTATGGAACCCGGAGGTTCATTACCGCATTCACAAGAGCCCGCCACCTTTCCCTATCCTGAGCCAGCTCAATCCAGTCCATGCCCCCATCCCACTTCTTGCAGATCCATTTTAATATTATCCTCCCGTCTATGCCTGGGTCTGCCAGCTGGTCGCGTTCCCTCAGGTCTCCCCACCAAAATCCTGTATGCACCTCTTTTTTCCCTCGTACGTGCTACATGCCCCGTCCATCTCATTCCTCTCGATTTGATTTCCCGAATAATATTTGGTGATGAGTACAGGTCATTAAGTTCCTCGTTACGTAGTCTTCTCCACTCGCCTGTCGCCTCGTCCCTCTTATGCCCAAATATCCTCCTCAGCACCCTATTCTCGAACACCCTCAGTCTTTGTTCCTCCCTCATTGTGGGAGACATTCATAATATCTACATGATTTATCTCTTTGAGTATCTGTTACAATTCATTAATATTCATTATTTTATTCTCAGGTACTAAGATCTGCTCTGTATGTCAGATACACAAAAATTAAACGGCTCAATTTTACACTAGGGCTCATGTTCGTAATTTTCTGTCAGTTTCGATTCACAAAGAAGCAAAGGAATTCTGCTTCTCATTGAGCACAATTGTTACCTATAATTTTTCCACACAAATTCTTTAGTTACAATAATTATGCTTTTTAGATCGTGCAACATATTTTACTTGACACAGCTTTATAATTTCTGTGTTTAAGAAATAAAAGGAAACGTTCTTGACTTTCAACGTATTCAAATTATTATACCAACCAAATGCACATTATTACCTACATATAAGTGTTAAACACGTAGCTCCGTCATGTTTCGGCACAGGCGTACCATCTTCACAGAGCACAACATGCCAGTTTCCAGACCAACTGCCAGTGACAGGCTATTATTTACAAGGTTGCTGTAACAAGTTGGGTACATCTGGGTACAGTGCGACCGGAAGGATTATGACACCATCTGGAATCGAACCCGCTACCCAACGAATTGTAGCGCAGTGAGCAACTAACTGCGTCACCGCGTGACCCAATTTGTCGTCCATTTTAGATACCGACTTTCAATTGACTTTTAATTGGCAGAAGATAATGTCAGTTTTATGTTGAAAAGAATTCACCTCTCGTCACGATGCACGGAATTGTTTTATGTATAATATATTTTTACCTTATGTATATAATGGCGTATGCATTGTTCAGCATGGCGTAAACACATTTGTTTCTACGGTACCGAAGAAAGATGAATATTTCTTCGAACAAAACATATCATGCAATCGAAGAATTTAAATAGCAGTGCCTTTCGTTACGAACTGCCGTCTGCTATTACATTATCTCATGACTACCTTCTGTAAATTTGAACTTCACAATATAACTCCGTTAACAAAATAAAAGAATTTACCTAAAGGAAAAATGAAACAAATTTTTAAGCACGTGGATCAGAAAATAAGTTTGGGGCCCCATAAATCTAAGGCAAGATCTTCGTAGAGAAAGCTGACAATATATAATGAAGGTATAGCGGTACAAGTCTGGGATTCAAATCCAGAATTGTCCCAGAAGATAATTCAAAACTTCGCCCTTGTGTTTGGCTTTTAAGGCACTCGACTTGATCATTTAATATTAATATAGTGTAAGTATTAGGCGTCCCTAAATTAAGGTTTTCTGCAGTTCTCACACCTGCAGACGTGTAGCTGTCATAAGCATGGATGTGCATTGTCCTGCAATAAATAAATGACTGCCTGATGGTTTTGAGGTTTCATGTAGGAACATCCTGTCATTCCCACTCACACAAATTGCCTGACTTGAGTGCTCTTGCCTATTATTTTGGAGGCATAAAATCAAACGGCTTTTATTTAAATAAAACTAGATGTTCGGAAAAGAGTGTTATATGGAGCACTGCTGGCTGATCGATCACGAGCTGTTAATCTGAAATCTTCTGAGAAGCCTGTCACGTGCGAAAACCACCCGGCATCTCGGCTTCTGGTGCTTCGAACTGTTGCATCAAGGGCTCTAAGAATGCACAAGTACAAGCACCTATGACAGCTAGTGATAGCTGAGAAATCTCACCTTGTGCGTGTCGTGTATTTCATTCGTTCTGTCCAGGACGCAGCTGCATCTAGCAGAAGTAACTGAACGGACTGAAGCGGATGCCTTACGTGCAGTAAAGTGACGAATGCTAATTGTAAAGCGCAAACAAACACATCTGTGAGAGCTGCATTTTCTACGATATTACACGGCGTCGTGTGGTAATTGTTTACCGACGTTTCGGTACAACGTATCAGTCCCATCTTGAAGGGTCAAGTGTCCAAGACGAAAAGAAATCCAACTTGTAACGTAGATACTAAATTCGAAGGTTCGTGCAGGTTGGGCATCAGTGAGCGTGATGGCAGCTAATAAGGTTTAACCAGCGGTAAGGGAGGTGTGGAAGAAGAGGAAACATGTGTAGAATAAAGTAAGAGTAAGGGACGAAAGCATAAATGTAAGGATAAATAAACAAAATAAAATAATACAAAAGTAACGCTAAGAATTAAAATTAAAATATAAAAATAATTTGGAAAAATGATGCAAAAGAGAGTGAGGGATTGGGAGGAAGAGAGCCGCTCGGTGGCTAGTGCTATGCTAAGTGATCTGTGGACCAATGAGATGGCTGCTATGCTAAGTGATCTGTGGGCCAATGCGATGCCTGCTATGCTAAGTGATCTGTGGGCCAATGAGATGCCTGGACGAGAACGGGTCTCACAGGCGTGCCGCAGGTAGTCAACGGTGAGGATGTGGCCCTCAAAAGGACCGCGGGCTGATCATCGCTAGTGGGGGGAGGAGCCGTCTATTTTCCTACCTCTAATTAACTCTAAGGGGGTAAAAGAGACGTTGCTATGACCCGCTTAGAGCCAGGCCATCCTCCCTATTCATATTATTTGGGTGCAGCTACACATTTCCCTCTTCCTGCATTCTCCCTATTTCCATTGCTACTTTCAGTAGCTCGTCCGTTTCTATAATTTTCCTTCTCCCCACTCCCCCCACCTGGGTTCCAGCTTTTTTCCCTCCCTCTGCTCTCTGGTTCCTTTCCTTTTTATTCGTACTTTTTGGACTCTTCTTGGGTATTATGGGTTAATTTGTTTTACATCCTTATATTTTTACTTGGTTTCTCCTTCGCTTTTCAGTTCTCTTCAGTTTTCTCGTTTTATTTATTTTTCTTTTATTTATTTTTCTTATTCTTATTTTTTGTTTGTTTTGTTATATTTCTTCTTCTGTTTTTCTACTTTTATTCATATTTTTTGTTTTGTTCATTTAATTATGTTCTCTAGCCTTTCCATGTACACTTTCGTTTATCTGGTATTCTTTCTTTCATTGGCATAGTGACGTTCCACACGTTCCTTCCATTCTCACCGTCGGCTACAATGCGACAGGCCTACGAGACCTGTTCGCGTCCAGACACCTCACTAGCCCACAGATCGTCTAATATAGCACTGGCCGCCGAACGACTCTCTTCCCACCACTCCTTCACTCTCTGTTGTGTTCCTTTTCCACTTTGCTTTTACATTTTCATTTTAATTTTTAGGGTTATTTTTATATCATTTTATTGTGCTTTATTTTATCTACTTACCCTTACCTTTATATTTTCCTCCAATACGCTTACTTTATTTTATACATGTTTTTTCTTCATCCACCCTCCCTCCACTCTGGTTCAGCTCAACTGGCTTTCTTCGCGCTTACTGATCCCCACCTCCCGCGAAACTTACAATTCAGCATCTACATTACAGGTTGGCTTTCTTTTCGGCTTGGACTCTTGACCGTTAAAAATGGAACCGATGGTTTGTCTCGAAACGTCGGCAAAGAATTATCACACGACGCCGTGTAATATCGCAGAAGAGCGCAGAACTCATCAAAGTCGCAGCGGAAGCCTAAAATTTAACGCATCAGTGTTCAGGCACACAACACCGCTCTATACTCTACCGCACTGTTCTGTCCGGCACTAGTGGATACATATCCAGTGCTCGGGAAATTCTAGTGCTTCCGCTGACCATAGCCTGCACCAAGTAAACCTACAACAATCTTTACGTTTGTTCACCTGGAGAGTCTTTGGAGCCCAAACCCTGACATCTTGGTATACAGATTGTATCCACAAAGACACACTTACTGATTTTATTGTTATAGAGGTTTAAATGTTACGCAAATTTTCAACTTAAAACCGACTACTCTTCTGTGCTTATCATAGAATGTGAAATTTCAACAGATGCGGCATGTCGGGTAAGGTGACTTCTTAAGTTTTCGATGAGCCCACGTATAATAAGCCAAACACGCTGCAACTTTGACTGTACCAACTTGCAATATATTATGACTTAAATATGTTATAACTAAGCAGTGTGTCAACAAAGTAACGAATTTTGTACGACAGTTCTTGGGGTGCCAATATTCAACAGCACGCATACATGAAATTCGAAATGACTCTGTGAGATTTAGGGCTTCCTCCGCTGTGTGTTTGAGGCCTTCGCTCTTCTGGAGAGTTACAGAGTGTTATGATATTCTTGACTTGTAATTTTCTCTTACCTCATGTTAGCCTACTTGTACCAAGCACGGCCCGAATATTCTCTTTACCGCCTTTTCTCACATATCATTAAAACACTCCCTAACCACGTCAGAATTTCAAAGGGAGTGGAATCACTTCTCTAAAAATGTGTAGTTATAAATGGGACATTGTATGGCTGTGAGCGGAAGAATCTAGGCTCCAACCCGTAAGCTGAAGTACATCTGATGATTTTTGTACATCAGCTTCTGGCACAACATCGAATACGATCTTCTTAGATAGCATCATACGGTTGTGCTAGTTAATATCAAGTTATAATCCAGATAGTGATTGACCAGTACAAACAGATGATGTTACTTGAATTCGCTTCAGCCAGCCAGGCTCTTCTCATTAACGATCTCAAGAACATAAAGGAAAATTGGTAGCAGGAAACATATACAACGATTTTGGTTGGTGTACCTTGTGGTTCGCTTCCATGGTGGCCTTTGTGAGGTAAACCCCTAGACCCTATGTGAGGTCATGGAAGAACTTAGCTGAGAACGTGACCGCACCGGATTCTAAGGAAAAGGATACAAAGGAAAAGGATATGAGAGCAGTAAAGTATTAAGCACTGAGGAACACTCGTGACACGCAGCTAACTGCAGCTGTTCACCCGTTAGCTATAAAACTTACAGATTAATACTCAGATAACCAACAGGATCGATCGGTTATACCACTCATTAACGGATTAATTTTCCTCCTACACCTGCCATGTATCACAAATGGCATAATCCGGCTTCACTATTCTATTCGCATTTCTCGAATCTTCAGATACGCAACATGTCCCACCAATTTCGTACTTCATTTTTGATCAGTTTGACAAAACGTATTTGGTGAAAAGTACAAAATATGAAACATCTCTTTATGTATTTTTCCAACTCCTGTTGTTTCCCCTTCCTTAGACTCAAATGTATCGCGTAATACAAATAGTGATGATGTTATTCCAATCACTTCTCCGTCTGACGCTTTCTTTTCCACTCACTGACCGAGGTCCCAAGTGAAATTAAATGACTGCTTAATGGAAAATGAGGAGAGATGAATGACCTTACATCCCACTAATAGGGCATTCAAATTCATACAGCTCACACAGGAATACGAGTATGTCTCACAAGAACTAACTTTTACAGGAACTAATTGCACCAGTAATCAGTCTCACACAAGAACTCCCCTTCAAGAGAAATAAATAACTTCTCTCCAAGAAACAATGAACCTGTCTGTATTAGAACTGAGCAACTTCTCTTCTCGCAAACTGATTAAGCTAGTAAAGAGGAACTGAATAATCTCGTGTCTAGCCGTGCAACCCCTTGTGATAATTTAGGCGCCTCCCCTACCAAATTTGAATAGGTTTCACGGTCCGTGATTGGCCAGATGTCACGTTAGAAAACACACCAGAGAAATAATTACTAAAATTAGTAAATAATTAAGAATTTTCATTGACTGACGTGGTAATGGGCTTCCACTGCCACCATGGGGCCTGATCGCTAGACCGTATGTGAGGTGGCGGAAACACTTAGCTGAGAACGTGACCGCACCGGACTCTACAGGGTTAAAACAAAGGGCAAAGGATTTGTGGACAAAAATGTATTAAGCATTGAGGGGATAACTGTTTCTAGCAGTTGCCTACAGCTCTTCACTTTCTAGGTACATCAATTACAAGTAAGTGTTGAGATGTCATAGAGGAACGCTCCGTTAAAACTTGTAACACATTAATTGTTACTAGCTTATACACTATGTTAAATTGCAAAGTAACGAACTCTATAAAACTCCCGACATGTTTCGGTATAACATCACACTATCCTCATTGAAGACTCACAGAACACTTAAAAATAAATGTTAAAATGTACAAGCCTACTTGTTTTGAGTTTCTTTATAAAACTTGTTGTTTAAATAAAAACACGCATTACATTAAAATTATACAATAAATGCTGACGCGTTGTAAATTATTCAGCGATGAGTGCTAAGAAATGAGGCGTAGCAGGCTGCAAGAACAGAGGACACGTGTTCTGTGAATTTTATAGGACGAGGCCAGTTCCAGGCTATTCTCTCTTATCTTGTAAGTGATATTAAACACTAGTATAGGCCATCTGCCTGATGTAGGCAATTCCTCAATCAAATATGCAACTTCCTTACTAATTTAGCCTTCTTCCACTGGGGGAGGCCCTATCACAAGTGGACGTCCAAGAGTGAAGTGTAACTCCCTTATGAGATTTTTGTAGTGCATCAGGGAATACTCATGGGCAATAATTTGCAGGGACCCATGTACTCTTCCCAAATTACGTCAACAGTAATATAAATAGGGTAAATCGTGTCTGTTTGAGACATTTAAGTTCCTGGCTAATGTAGCCGCTGCTGTTCCAGTGTGTACCGGATTGTTCAGCATTAACACAAATTAATTTTCTTTCACAGTTTTTCAAAATCTGAATGCTCCAATTTCAAAAGAGTCGTACACTTCCTGCGTATGTTCAAAAACATCGTGTAGCTTTCCTCTATGCTCATAATGTCCACAGCAGTTGTCCCTTTCTATACCCGTTCCTACATTTTAACATTCGTTATTATTACTCACGTAATAAGTCGCTGTGTCATCCCGACAGCTTTGAGTTCCAGCTTTTGAGATAGCAATAATGTTTACTTACTCTGCTTCTTGCAATACCCAACACAAAACTTCGGTTCAAATTATAGCGCTTGCTGGCTTACCCATTCAATCTGTTTAATGCTCTTACACCTGCCAGAAGAAATACTTGCTTGGAGTTTAAACTCGTGCTTCCATTCGTAATTTTTCTTAGTTCAGTTCATAAAGTAGGAAAGAAAAGCGGCAGGTCATTGAGCACGCAGCCTTATCTATGTATGCTGCTCCACACAAGATGCTTTGTACAAAAATATAACTCCCATTACAAAGTGCCACAGCTTTTATTTGAAACTGACTTAAATTTATTAAACTTCAGAAATAAAGGGAAACTTTCTTCATTGTATTCATATGTGTGTCTGTAATGGGTTTCTTATGAAGTAACAGGGCTACATCAGTGACAGGCACACTGTGACTTGAATTTTTCTTCCGAAGTTTGATAGAATTCTGGTCTATGCTTTTCAGTAAAGTCCTTTGCCTTCCTTAGTAGGAAATTGAACGTATATTTACATAGTGAACGCCAGTCTGTAAGTAATAAGTTACTGACCTAACCTCGTCTATGAGCGTCAGTGATTCATAGGCGCACATAAACATGGCTGTACCGAGCGATATTTATTGCGCATGTACTTACAGAGATTCTGCCCTTCACATAGCTTCTGGTGACGATGTTCAGAGAGCTGGCCATTGACTGGGCAGTTTTTGGTGTCTTTTCGTCTTTTATACCTGTTCAAGAGCAGCTGACACTGTACAGTTCACGTACGATTGCTGAAAATTGTACGTGCTAATAGGACAATTGGGAGCGTGAAGAAGAACAGTTACACGTGTATCGAGTTTTCAGAACAATATATTTCGTAAAGGGCGAGTGTCAGTTGAGGGCAATTAACAGCATGAGTGACAAATATTAGACAATATTAATGGAGACAAAATGACATTCGTATTGTCAGAGTAGCTCCATAAACGCCCCGTTCGATTTATACGCTTTTTTCATTTCGTTTAAGTATTCCGTTGATGGTCAGCTCTTTGCGGTCATTCTTTTTCCGTCCGTCTTTCCTTTCCCAATTCTACGTGTTTTTTTTTCGTTTCTTGATTCGAAAAATTGCTTTAATTATCTGGCTGAAATGCGATGAATTTAATCACCGAAATTAAGCTACAAGCTTCAGTGCCCTTCTGTCCTTTCCAAATGGAAAAACACTTCCTTTCCATAAGCAACATTACTGAAATCGCACCTTCACATTCTGAGCGACAATTTTAATCTCCATCATCCGGTCGATATTTTGGCCACGGACATTTAATTTACGCAGCTGTACGGATCGGAAGAGTCTGCCAGTTTTATGTTGAAGGGAATTCAGTTCATCTTTTGTCACGATGCACGGAATTGTTTTATGTGTAGCAATTTTTTGAAACTGATGTAGGCATATGTAACTGATTGTGCCGTGTCCATGATGGCGTAGACATATTTGCTCCTATGTACCAAAGAAAGATGAATGTTCCTTCGAGCAGAACATGGCATGCAATCGAAGAATTTAAATGTCAGTGCTTATCGTTACTTATTGCAGTTTACTACGCCAATACGTCATGATTACCTTTATATAAATTACAACGTCGCAATGTAATTCCATTAGCGAAATAACAGAATTTCCAATAACGAGACAAAGAAATTTTTAAGTAAGTGGGTCAGAAATTACGTTTGGATACCTATAAATCAGTGACAACATTTTCGTAGAGAAAATTGAGAATACGTAATGAAGGTATAGCAGTACAAGTCCCGGATTAAAATCCCGACTGGTCCCATAATGTAAATCAAAACCTCGCCCTTGTGTTTGGTTTCGTAATGACCTATTCAGTTTAATTAATATGGCAAGCAGCTATTTGTTTCAGCCAAACATATTAATTTTAATGATGAGATAATAATGCATGACGCAGTCTATTAAGACACAAAAACTGCGAAAGGTCTGAATATTTAGTGGGTCCCTATTGGACGGAATATGAGGAAGAAGGTAAATTCTTAAAGGGATTGCAAATTCAGCCACCATGCTTTTGAACCAGTGGGTGCATAATGAGAATTTTCAAACGAGATAGAAATGTTGCAGTAAATATAAACCTTTCAGGTAAGTTTTGTAGAAACTTCCATCAGTTTGTAAGGTAGAAATTATGTTTACTGAAGTTGGTGGCAGATTGTAGCTAGAGTGGTTGAACACAGCAAATGTAACATTGACAATTTATTAAAAGTTGCCCTGAGAAGTGCTGCATTTCTGTATGATCAGACAGAACAGGACGTAATTATAACTTTAGTACGGCTCCTTAACTCTTGTTCCTGGGTTGCCTTGGTAAAATACGGCGCCAGAATAAAAAGCCATAAAAAATTTATAAGCTATTGGACACAAAATAAATTATAATTCAGGTGATCAAATCGAGGAAAATGAGATGTTCACGTCATGTGGCCCACACGCGGGAGAAAAGTAGTGCGTACAGAATCTATAATATCTTTTAATAGTCAGTTAAATGACAGATTTATTAAGCATTATGACGTCAGTGGCTTTTCGTCGCTGTTGTCTTCTGGAAGACAAATCTTCAAGTCTCAATAAGGAAGTTTTCTGAGGTTATTAAGATTTTTAATGCCGATTTTCTTGAATGCAACGATATCATATTGGAAGGATACCTAGAAACGTGGCACTAAAGTTGCAGGAATGAAAAAGCTTCGAAGATTCCACGAAGAACTGCGAATGATGATCTTAGTTAAAGTGTTAAAAATTTTATCAGAATATTTTTATCCTGCTGAAATATTTGCCACTCTACCGATAACAAGAATTGCCAGTGACAGATCATTTCCTACATTGCGGCGAATAAAAACATACTTGCGAAAAACAACTGGACACGACGGACTGAATGGACGAGCCCAACAAAATAGCCACAGGGAAACTGAAGTCAGCCGAACACAAGTCTTAGAGGAACTCTGATTCGTGCAGCATACACGTAAGTATGTTGTTTCAAAGGCATATAATATCTATATATATGACATGATTTTCAAAGCATAGTTCTAAAAATCAAACACAAAATTTATAGGTGCTCAGGACCAGCACCTCCAACGAAACATTCTCTTTGCTCCTATGGGTGCAGATCATGCACAAACGTGTTCTGTGTCACTTTTACTTGAAGAGATGAGTGGAGATAACAATAGGAATGTAGACATAATGATAGACACAGAGCTGGATGTTTTGGTTCGTAAATTCGCACATTCTGTCTATGAGAATTTTTTAACACCTCGTTAAAATCCTAAGATAGACTACCACCGAATTTGGCGGCTTCCGTACGCTTTATTCAACACTTTTTAGATCACCTCCATAATCAGAAGTCATATACTACATCCGCATCCCGAGGACACGCCATGCAGTGCTGAAATTAAGTATGCAGGCAAAAAATATTGCATGATGTGAATGAAGGAATTCGTAATCAACTAGTGACGTCTACAGTATGCATGAACACATTTATGTTACGAACCTAACGGGAAATTAAACCTGAGTCATGAGAGGATGAATTGTTGGGTATAATAAATAAATAAGTAAATAAATAAATAAATAAATGAGTATATGTAGGTATATTAGCAACTAACTGCGCTTCTTCCTAGGTAAGCACTAATAAACATTCCTGCTCTTTCTTAGAGCCATTTTCAGGGAGCATTTTAATACACGTACGTAGTACTAAAATATATATACAGCATCAGCATGTATCTTGGGCATTATATGGATACCAACCCCTTAGGCTTTGACGCAGCAGCATCCCAACTGTTGAGCCACTGAACACGTAAAATTGGTCACGCCAAAAAACAAATGTGCCGCTGTTCATATTGGTACACCACAAACTGTTTGCGACGCCTTAATATGCCGCCATTCAGATTGATATATCTCTTAGTTGTGAAACTAGAATTAACCTCAGTTCATACTGGCAAACCAACACTTTGCGGACTCCGCTCAACATAGAGAAATGTGCCGCGGTGTAGATTTGTGTTGGTGGAATGTGGTCTGTGTATGATTTATTGCATACATTGAAGGCGTGAAGCTATGAATGGGCCACTGCTCTTTTTAAGCTATTAGAACTTAGTTGATTGCTCAACATGTGAAGCTGTTGCCGAGGCATCTGCAGAAATATCGGTCACTATCTGGAGGAAGCTTCAGCAACAGCTTTTCTGTTGAGATGCAGCAGTAGCAGGAGGTACTTGTGTAGGCCGTGTGCGTGAAGACGCAACGTCGAAGTAGACTGAAAGCCACAAACAGGAGGGTAATAGAGGGGTAACGATGCCAGATACAGACGTGCTTTTCCCACGCTATAACACTTCTTTTCGCAGATTTCCTCTGCAGTTGCTATGCAGTGCTGGTGGTAACAACGATCCGGCAATATTGACGTATATGTACGAAATGTATCTGTCAACTAGGATGTTTTAATTGCACCAGTTTTTCGACTGGAATCGACTCAGTTTCTTCTGTGTAAACACAAGATTAGTACGTTGTTTCCGAATTTATTTCAAATTTTTCTAAATTGAAAACATAATTACGTAACATGTTTGTTTCCGTAGCCGTCACGTAATGTCTATACCGAATATTCATTAGGTATATTTCGGTATCAGTTGGCGAAAACTGTGGACCCCAAGTTAATTGGGAATTACGCTTATGTGGATCTGTGTACCCGGTTTCTGTGCCACTGTCAACAGCACCTCCGTGGGCCAGAACACATATATACATCTACTGGGATCTAATAGAACTCCAACTTGTGTGCACTTATCTCTCTATTTGTTTGCACATCGTGTGGTATCCTGTAGCAGGAAATCATTCTTTCGTCACCGTCAGTTACCCACAATACAAGAATTTTTTCCTATATATATTCGTTAAGCAAATTAGTGCCAAACGATGACTAAGATATTCTACCTGCTGCAAATCACATCTCGGATGTCGCGCCTCAATTAAAATGTGTTCGGATTAAATAGAAAGACACATTCTGCAATAGAAATGAATTGGCTTCCTGAAAAGATACAGCTCTTGGAACGGTAATAAAACGCCCAAGAGAAGTTTCAAGACAAAATTATTTGTATACTGTGCCAGCACACTCTGCAGGCGAATACCACTGCAGATGTATTTTCATACCGTTCTGTTACCAGATAATAATCTAATTAAGTGACCAACTTCTTAAGCATCGTGACGTCATTGAATCCTT
>BLKM01005127.1:0-11761 GCA_013340265.1 Coptotermes formosanus | reverse complement strand
ACGCCAACCTTGTCCTATAAATAATGAGGTCTGCCCGGGGGTAAAGCGGCCGGGACGTGCCTCTGACGACCCACCTGTATCTAGTGCTGACTCCGTGGATCAGAGTTCTTGACAAGCTAACAGTTTCACAGCTAGTCAAGAAATTATCCGCGTTTTATGGAACCCGAAGTTTCGTCACCACATTCATCCCGTCACCTGTCCCTGTTCTGAGCCGGCTCAGCCCAGTCCATGCCCTCCGTCCTACGTCTTGGAGATTCATTTTAATATTATCTCCTGTCTGCGCCCAGGTCTTCCAAATGGTCTCTTTCCGTCGCGTTTTCCCGCCCAAACCCTGTACTCAATCTCTTCTTGTGTGTACGTACCACCTGCTCCGTCCGTCTCGTTTTGATTTAATCTGCGTCTGATGTTAACATTAAGAAAGGGTGAAGCCGTACATCCAGAAGGCCCGTAGTGGGCTATAGACCGATTATTAACTTCTTGAACTGTTCCGTGTCTGTTGTATCCCCTTCCCATAGTTTCTGTTTCCAATCTTTTATCTTTTGCTGATTCAATGAAACGTCACGTGTTGTGGCTGGTGACGCGGTCGGCCTTCAGGCGACCCCACTCTATCCGGTCTCTCTCACTCACTGCCCGCAACCGCAGCTGCCCTCGCCTTTGTTAAACTCATAGGAATCTCTCGTTTCTTTCCTTTATTTATATTCACTTTTTCTTCATTTATTTCTTTCCTTTTCTATTTAGGACATTACAGTGATCACGTTGTGGGCTAGATGACCGACAAATCAGTGTCTGATTCTCTCCAGAGGTCAGATATTTATGTCTTAATACAGCGGACGGATCGATTATGGGACGAACCCATTATTTTTCTTCTTTTGTGTACCGCGAATTGTTTACGTGATGATAAGATGGCCGTGGCTTGAACCTGATTTCATATCTCAATCAAGCGTCAGCGTCCGTACTGTACGGAGCTGTCCTTCCGCTCCGCCAGACATCTTCGTGAGTGATACTTTACTGAGCGTGCGGTCACACCTGCTCGATTTTTCTTTTTTATTTATTCGCTGGTTTTAAATGCGTTTTCTTTATTCCTTTTTCCCTTTTGGGGCACTTTTGCAAAGGAGTTTTGAGAATCGATTATTATACTCGTAACGTCCGTCCGTCCGTCCGTCCGTCCCTCTGTGCGCATGAAACAGCGTGACTCCTAGGGGAATGATTTTCGTAAAATCTCATGCTTGGGATTTTCACTAAAATTTGTGTAAAAATTCCGGTTTTTGTCAAAATTGTACAAAAATAAAATACTTTACATGAAGACCTACGTACATTTATGCGACCCGGGGGCAGTCGGTTTTCTCTTGAAGTACAAAATGAGACCCACTTATCGATTGTAGCTACTGTACGGGTAATAGCATGTATCACCGCTTACAAGAGAAATACAAGAAATACGAGGCATAGACGTTTATGTATAAGTACAATACAGAAATTAGAGCCAGAGATGCCAAAGAAATACGTGACGATCCAAACGTACCATCTCACGCAAGCCGGGAAAGAAAGTGCTGGTTGCACTTAGACTGCATTTAAATTCTTCACGAATAATAGGAACAATAAGAATAAGAGGGAAAATAACAGAGTGAAGGCGCCAGAAATGTTAACGGCCGGCTGGAATTTACTGACGTGTTTCGTTATGTATTCCGTCATTATTTGTTTGTTTATCTGTATTCTAAAAACTTTTTTACTAACGGAGACAGTACAGCTTTGAGTGATAGGACAGTTAACTGGAAATAATGCGGAGCGAGGCAGGCGTGGCATGTGTGACACTGCCTAGAGGGACTACGATATAACACGACAATCTTAAATGAATACAGCCGGCGTTGCAGTCAAAATTCAAGTGCGAGGCTTTACCACTGGGGTCAACTTGATTGGCCCCATCATTTCATTGTATTTCGTAAACTGAACTTCGTTTTTGGTTACTTCTCATCTCTTTGAATTATCCTTTCATTCTCTCTGTCTTTTCTTCTTTATTCATTATTCCCTCTTTTTAATCCGCCTTTTCTTTCATCCTCCTCCAGTCTGTATTTCTTTTCATTTATTTCTTTGTCTTTTTATTCTGAATCTGATTTTTCTTGTTGCCTTTGTTAGTGCTTTCTTTGTTATTTATGTTTCACTTTGTGTCTTTAATTCTTTCATTTTCTTTGTAACTTTATTTTTTCGTTCCTTATTCTACCACTTTCTTTTCGTTGCGTAGTTTTTCTTTGCGCGTCTTGTCTTACCAGTTTCTCCCCTCCATTTTTTCATCTACCTTGCTACGAAGTTAAAATGTTTGTGCCGAATAGCATACGTCCAGAGAGTGCGCTGAAGTGGGCGTATGAAAGGGGTCAGACCGGTTGACAAATGGCGTACTTATTGTTTGCAAAGCCATGAGAAATGACAGGCTACACCACAGTACAGGCGAACACCAGTTTTCCATGAAACTCGAGCTTTCAGATCGCGCCGTGCCAATAAAGAGACCGCATAAAGCAGAGAGACATCCTGACACTACACTGTGCAGCAGCCCGCACTGCACGATATCCATCTGACGTCGACAAACTGTGGGAAGCAGGAAGTCTATATGCTGTGTTCTGTGTATCTGTGTACATATGAATTTGTTCTTCTGTGTGTGTGTGTGCGTGCGTGCGTGCGTGTGTGTGTTTGTGTGTGTCGTTTTAGCGGCCCTACTGCAAACAGCCCTTTGAAAATTCAAGCGAAATCTCTTACAATTGGAAGTTTATACATGTCCGCGTTGTTAGACGGTTAACAGCAGCTCTCAGACGGTGAGTCTTATAGGTGAATGTATGTACATTAGAGGCCGTCTATTTAACGCTACCTGTGAGACACTTGAGATTCTCTTATTGGTGAAGATGTGTACATATCGAGACCCTCTGACGAGTTCAAGAACGCATGGAGCTCGACCTCTTCTTCCCCAGTAATTGTCTGATCCCACAGCGTGTTCAGGAGGTCGTCTGTTCAAATATTGGCTTAAACGGATATCCTAATATAGGGGTGTAAAACTCCCGGGTGTCAAGTCGCCTTGGCGACAAAATTTTGTACGGCGGCCCCGCATATTTTTGGGCCCTCAGTATGGAACTTGCTTCATGTCACCCTTCTGGCGTATAGAATTTTGAAGAGGTTCCTAGATTCTTAGAAAATTTGTGCATCCCTGTCTATAATATGTGATTCTCAGTTTCCATGAGCATCTGCCACTTGTGGCGTCTAGGCGCCTAGATTTTAAGAAAATCTGTGCACCCCTGTCTAATACGTTATTCGCAGTTTCCTTCATCATCCCACCTTGTGTCGTCTAGAGTCCTAGATTTTTAGAAAATTTGTGCACCTCTATCATAATACGTTACTCGCAGTTTTCCTCAGCATCTTGTAACAACAGTGATAGTACCCCACATGAAGCCAGGGCCACTTTCCTTTACAGCCTTTGTAATGCGTTGTTCAGCAATCAGGCTGTCATATGACGTCATTATAACGTGAACTACTGACAGCGTCGTGAAATAAACCCATAAATAAATCAATAAATGTAGTTCTTACGTTGTTATCCTTACACTCTTCCTGCACGATGAATTAGTACCGTAAAGGTGGCGAAATTCTTTTAGAGATTCGTGCAAAGCAGGCCCTGTAGTAAGTCTGTATTAGCAGGTCTTTTGGAGCAGAATCCATGCCTGGTAACAGAACGGTAGCCGAAGTGGTAAAGCAATTCCTCATATTTGTGAAACCCGGAAGTTCATTAACATGTTCACAAGTACCCCCCCTCCCCCCGAAATATGAATCCACAACAAACCCCGTTATCACATTTCTACTGTGAATATATGCGTAATTGCGTAATTTTCCCCATTCTTCATATACTTCTCGTCTGTTCAGTCTAAATATTCCCCCTAGCCACCTGTTCTCAAACACCCTTACTCCATACCGTAACGTGAAAGATTAAAACCACATTGACGGAAAACAGAGGTAAAATTGCTGATGTAATTTAGATTTACGTACCACGTAATTAGCAAACGTAACGGTAAAGTATTCTGAGCATTCTGTGGGTTTAACATGATTCTCATTTATTCGTTAGAGCCGGCAGAGTTCACTCCATACGGCAAATAAGAGACGGGATACGTGACGGAGGGATGGGTCTTGATTCCCGGAAGGGGCAACAGTTCTCTTTCTTCTTCACAGCTTCCCTCCCGCCCCCGCTGTCTCTCTCCTGCACTGGTGTACAGTGCGTAAAGCGGCGTGGGAGTGAAACCGAACACACAACTCCTTCCACCGCAGAGTTTTATAATACGGAGAGCTATAAACCTAGTGGCCGATCGCAGTGGCCGCTCGGTCTAAGGCGTGGGTCTGCAGCCGCTCGCTTGCTGGGATTGCGGGTTCGAATCCCACTGGCGGCATGGATGTCTGTTGTGAGTGTTGTGTGCTGTCAGGTAAAGGTCTCTGCGTCGGGCTGATCACTCGTCCAGTGGCGTCCTACCGAGTGTGGTGTGTCTAATGGGTGTGGTCGTGAAGCTTCGATAATGAGGTGGCGCTGGCACACTAGGGGCTGTTACGCCATGGAAAAAGATACGGCCGCTCATCCCCACTTCTTAATAGCTTGGTATTTAATTAAGTGCAGCGACTTTACATTCAACTTCCGTTTAATCTCGGATCTAGTGTCCATGTTTTTGCCGAAACTCAGATATATTTTAACCTTGACACATTCAACGATGTGAAACAGAATCAAAATTCTCTCGGTAATTTCCAAAGTAGACTTAAGATACCAAATGTTGGCACGACTTATTGAGTAGTTTCATACGTGCGGACGGACGTATGGCAGTGGTCTCCGCTGTGTGCACTTTGTGCAGACAGCGCCTATGTGTATACAATGTACATACAGGGTGGCGTAAAAGCTTCTTGACACTCGACGTTTAACATTTTGCGTATACTGTCAAGTAACTTTTACACCACTCTGTATATTAATTATCTGTACATGACTGTATCAGGGTTTTATGAACAGACAGCTAGATAATATGTTGGGGATTCGCCCTGCAGGGGCAGCCTCTACATTAGGATATCACGCTGTATGACGTCATCATGTTCCTATGATTGAACGTCACTTCGTTTCTGTCGCACCCCCCACTGTAATATTGCTGCGTATTGTACTAGATAAGAAACGTGGACACTGGTTGTGACCCGAGTTGATTCTTTGGTTATTTGTTCACACTTTATCAAATGTAGTTATACTAGAATAAAGGTGGGAGTGACGTGTTCGCAATTAGAGAAGGGACATTAGATTTTTTTTAACGTCGATGAGAGGGTAAATGGTGAACAGGAAAAAATTTAGAATCAAGAGATAGACGCCTAATCGAGGTGGTGTCCTTACATTTGCTTGGAAGTACTGAGATAACGGTACAGTTTTCTCTGTATGTGCCGCGAAGGCGTGTAGGGGGAAAAGAGGTATAGCTCTACTCACTCTTAACCTCGGCGTTAGTTGGAGGTGAGTGATCAACATCACGCCTGGGCCGCTTTAATGCTGGGAAAGATGGCTGGCGCCCATTGAATAGGAGAGTGTGTAGGCCCTAGAACCAATCTGGAAGTTTTGGAAAAGAGGAAAATATCTTTTACAAATAACGCGAGTCTTAACAGAAATTGCCCAGGCCGAGATCCGAACCCCTGCAAATCCGTAATACAAGTTTGGAGTGTTATCACTCCACTGACCTGCGCAGTGAACTCAGTTTATGCTTTTACGTCATTAACGACTGTCTTTAAAGTGTAGTGATTAATGGTATAATAACTACACGAGAATGAATTGAAAGGGAAGTGAAACTAAGGTATCATGATCTTTCTTCATGTACGGTTTTATTTAAACGTTGAACTGAGTAGCCTAATGCAGAATGGAGGCTGCAACCAGTCCCTATGCTGACTCTGTCGTCCGCTCTACGGCGCACAGTCCTGCCTTAACCCCAAATTCGTGGAAATGGGTACTGCAGAGCGGGCGGTGTCGTCGGTAGCTGTGCAGTAATGCAGCTGTGAGCGGACGCACATAGCTGTCTGCACCTTCGTCAGGCGAAACTGAAATAAACCACACATATGCTCGGAATATACGGTATCCTATTTGAGGTACGAACCCCAGGGTTTCTTGAACACAGAGTGATAGCTGTTGGACTCAGACGTTCGTTCTCATTTTTAAATTACTGCCTATGGCTGTCGTTACCAGTAAGTGTTTTATCCGAGTTTGGTTGAATTATTCTGTGATATACTTCCACATAAACTCATAAAGGCAAGTAGGTACCAGTATGTGGAACATGACCACTTTTTTTTGGTACATGGAAGTGTCAGGCATCGAGGAATCGTGGTTTGATTCCGGACAGCGGAAGAGATTTTTATTAAATACTATTTATTGGATTATTATTGTATTATATATATTTTATATGATGTTATATTATTATTTCTGATAAATCAGAATTCCCGTTTTAAAACTGTTACAATTAGATCATAACTAATTACACCTAAAACAAAAAAAACGCAGATATTTGTGGTAATTATTCACATTCTAACAGGCTCTTCCAAAGTGTCCAGACCGATTCTGGTGGCCCAACAAGAATCCTTTTGAATGGGGTACCGCGGGTAACGCGGCCGAGGGGGAAGGTTGACCCCTCACCTCCACCTAGTGCTGAGTTTGCTTCGTCATATGCCATCGTGGGGTGTACACGGAGAACTTGACGTCTACTTGAAAGTGACAGGTAAGAGGAACGAAAATTAATATTCGTATTTTTATATTACTGCAAATTTTGTTGTTGTGTAGTGGATGTATGTATATCGCCGCTGTTTTGTAAAAAGGGGCTAACTGCCACTTTGAGCTGAATTGAGGTGTGTGTACCAGATCGTTCAACTAATGGTCCTCTGTGATATGTAAAAAAAGATGACCACTCCATCTTCAAGGATAACCAGTATAGGTGGGGAATATACTAACTTCCAAAGCATTTGTCATGTGTAAAACGGAGCCACCTTCTTGCTTCTCCTGTAAAATTAACATTTTGTGGGTTGTCCCCTTTTTTACAAAACAGATGTGCCGTGTTTTCTAGAACATGCCACGTCACCAGTTGTGCCATGTGTTTTGGATCATGCCACGTCACTAGTTGAGACTGGTTACAACCGAATATTCCAGTTCAGCAGCGAACCTATTACCTCCCCTACTTTCCCTTTTACCGAACTTTCCTTATGGGAGCCGAAACCTAACGCGTCGACGTGGTTTCTTCTCGTCGCAGAGTCAACAACTAAATTCCGTTCCGGTGTTCTTGTGTGTCAAAATTCTGTTTCGTCGGGGGGCGACCTGTGGTGAGAGGGCCATGTCCCTGCTCCGAGAGTTCTTCTGTTACTTTGGTAGAAGGTAATATTGTTTTTGTATTGTAATATTGTGGTGTTTTCTCATGGAGCAGTTCGTGAATGTGCCTAGTTATGAGAATGATGCTAGGTTCAGTCAGTATTCGAGTGAGAGTCTTCTGTTTGTAGGAGCTTTCCATGCACGGCGTTTACTTTGTTATTTTCTTATATTGTGTTGGCCGGAATTGTAGTAATACACGCAGGCCGTTTTACTTAAAGATATTTCTGAGTGTTTTTCTTTGTTTTGCTACCCTTTCCTGGAGGCTTCCACATACACATATAGCAGGGGATGGGGTGCACAGGTACTGTGTGTGTGTCACTTTAATCGATCACAATAAGAATGCCGTGAAATGTTTTTTCAATCTGTGCTTTGAAGAGTTAAATATACTTTCCTCTGTTACTATGTTTTTATGGCAGCGTATAATTTCTATTATTAAAGGCGTCACGAATTAATTTTTAACCGTATAGACATGCGTGAAATATTTCTGTAACCGATGCTGAGTGGCATAACGTAAATCCCGAGCAGCTGTGTCAGTTTATAAACGAGATATCTAGTACGAAGGGTGGTTAATGTGAAACATCAGACATGATATTTGAGACAGTTTGTATACTGAACGTTATCGGATACAGTTTTAAGACGAAGTGGTACTGGTAAAGCTGTTGTATCGGGTAATGTTTGCACTGCTCTCACTACGCAGCGCGAGTGTATGGACGGACACAGGACGGCAGTTAAACCATCGCCGTCATTACACAAGCCGTATCTTTATGCGTCACTGGGTTTCACAAATACTGGTACTTCCATGCACTAACTGACTGGCTAAATAAATATATATGTAGCTAACGAATCAAGTAACTGACGAGTTTACCTACGAATTACCTACGTGAGTAATTAAGAGGCCGATCCCAGTGGTCGCACGGTCTAAGGCGTAGGTGTTCGGCCGAGCGCTTCCTGCGATTGCGGGTTCGAATCCCACCGGGGGCATGGTAGAGGTCTCTGCGACGGGTCAATCCCTCGTCCAGAGGAGTCCTGCCGGCTGTGGTATGTACTTGAGTGTGATCAAATGAAGTTACAAAAACCCTCGACTCCTCCTGTGAACAAGTAGGTAGAAGAGGGAAGGACAAAGAAAGAAAGAAAGAAAGAAAGAAAGAAAGAAGAGTATTTAGAGAATTATCTACGTGACTAATTCACTAACCTAAGTGAATAACTACAGAGTTAACCAAATATTTATTATTGTTTGTTCATTTAAGTACCCATTTCAGTGGTTCAGGAAAGAGACTGGAAAAATATCGTAATCTGGATCTTGATGGTTTGTAATACTCATAAAATCGAGTTACTAGAATCATAAAATCAAGGAGGATTTGGGCGGGGCATGTAGCACGTAAGGGAGAGATGAGAAATACTTTCAGGATTTTGGCGAGGAAACCTGAAAAGAAGAGACCACTTGGAGAGGATTATGATATTAAAATGGATCTTAAGGAAATAGGATGGAAGGGTGAGGACCTGATTGGTTTGTCTGAGGATAGGGGCAGGTAATGGGATCTTCGGGTTGAATTAAAAAAAAGGGGGAGATACCTTGAGCAGCTGAGGAGCTGTCAGCTTGTCAACAAGGACGCGGTTTGAGGGAGTTAATTGGTTCAGTAGCTCTGATTATATTTCCTGTAATGTCGTGTAGCTGGGTCACTTTCTACAGTCTCGTGGTAACTGTATGTACCACCGGCTTTTAAAATTAAAGCTGATCTTCGATCTGCCCACAGAGTGTGTTTATGCTTTTTAATGGTTGCGTGATTTCAGGCCTCCGCCGCGATGATGATTAGATCTGCGCTCTTCTGGGGTATTACGCGGCGTAGAGTGGTAATACTGTACCGACGTTTCGGGACAACCTATCGGTCCCATCTTCAAGCGTCAAGAAGTCCAAGATATCCTTCTTGGACTTCTGGACGCTTCAAGATGTTACCAATACGTTGTCCCGAAACGTCGGTAAAAATGATCATTCGACGCCGCGTAATACCCCAGAAGAGCTCAGATCTCTTTGAGGCGGAGTGTGTTTACTGTGAGGTACGAACGGATTGTTTAAACATTTTTTTCAGGTTCATCTTATTCTTGAAATATGCACTGGGACAAGTTTTTCTCCCAATACTTAGGTTTTCATCATTTCACCAATGCACCATACTAATCTTCATGTACATCATACCCACTCAACCTGTAGCTCGCGGGCGTCATATTATCCGCGACACGGTGTTTTGTTGGCCATGGAAATGTTTGAGATGATAAAACTTCTTTTAACCCTCTTCCCTGACAAAGCCGAGATAGAACGCGCAAAACATTTTCAGAACTTAGGAGGTCTATGGAGAAATATGTTACTAACAGATTTTGTAAAAATGTGGTAAAAGTAACGACACGCTATCCCAGGTTGTGAATTGCGTTTTTATTAATTTTTTTCGTATAATCATGAGTATATTTTTATTTCACGTGATATATAAAAATATACAGGTAAAGTTATACATACAATTTGTGTATAATTATTTATTCTTCGTTTTGTATATTGAATTGCATGTTTCCCGCGTGCTAGACCAAATTTTGCCGAAGTTGCCTGCATCATGTGAAAGGTTGAGTGGGCGTGATCTACACGTTCCTGTTACCAGAAGGACAAACGGGTGAAGTCTGGGAACGTTTTAAAAAAGAACGGTCTTTCGGAAATGTGGGAACACTGGATAGAAAAGTACTTTTTCTTAGTCTCTGAAGGGTTAGTGAATTCTCACGTATTTGGAAAGACTCCGGGCGGAGGCGACCTTGGCCTAGTTTCACGTACTATTCCGGAATTTTTCTAGAGGGACTGAAGAAAACCTTGAGTAACTTCAGTCACGATGTCTTTTCTCGGGGTTGATGTTTGGACACGAGACCACCAGAATATAAAACAGAGCGCAGAATACGTGACCATAATATCAACTTACCAAGTGTGTTACTATTCAAGATCACATTTTATCAAGCCTTCAATACGAGACTGTTTTAATTATTTTACTGTGTAAGTGACGAGTGTCTTGTGATGTAAGTGACAATATGCCCCTGAAGATGATGCAATGAAACATCGAAACATGTCGTGATAGTGTGTATTGAGCAACAATAAATTATATGCTAGTGCATTTGTTGGTGAATATTATCGTCACGTGACCATAACGTTAGGTTCAATAAACGACGTGAGTGGGGCGACGGTGAACGTTGATTAATTAGGTAATTAACTAAAACAATAACAGTTGATGTAATTAGCTAAATAAAATTTCCATGTAAATATATTGTCACCTGCGTAACAAGATGAGTGAACAGTAATTAGAAATAACTTGTCTGTACATAAAAGTAAACTGGACGGTCAAAGCGTCGTGGCTGGATTCCCAACAGTGCCAAAAGATTTCCTTTTTTTGAAATATCCAGACCGCTTCTGGTGTTCACACATTCCGCTGCCCAGTGGGTATAGCGGGCTCTTTCGGCTAGGTTTAACCCTTTAAAGACGAAGCGTGTCTGTTTTATATAAGGATTCAGTGCGTGTTTTATACAAGGACTCAGTGCGTACCGCGCTGTAAAACTCTCCACTTTGGTTATAAAAACCAGTCTCTTAATGTTTTATAAGGCAAAAGTTGCTGTTTGTTCTGAGATCCGTACAAAACACATAAACGCAATGTGGGCACCACGTAGAATTTTTTAATGTTAAACCTGGTGGTATGTAAAGTTACCGCTGGGCTTTAAAATGTTAAATGCTTCATATGGATTTTATTTTCGAATATATCCATTTGTAACGTCACCGATACCTAAACAAGACAGCCTAAATAAGACACTTTGTGGTTAAAATCGAAGATAGACAAAACACACCATTGTAACACTGGTTATGTGCTTCGGATAAAATAAAGGTACGACATTTTTTACCATAGCGATATTGAGGAAGAGATTAATGTCTTGTGCGATATCATGCCATATCGGTTGGTAAATAGGTTCCGACGTTTCAGAGGGATTTTCTGCACCCATATTCAGGGTTCAAACAGTCTAAGAAGAATGATTGTACTCTACATATGGCGGTAGCAAGCCCTTCTATGACGTCGGAAACTATCAATTAATACGGCATAGTGTCTCATGAATATTTATCAAATGTGGATTTCGATAAGGCTTGAAGCTTATACTGAAATATTTTCAGTGTGAATTGTAGCGGCAAAATGATTCATGCGTCTATGTTGTGGAATTATTAGATGATTAATTCTGTCAACATCAGACCTTAAGCCTGTATTGTAGTATGAAGGTTGTTGATTTTTCCTGTCAGTAGCAGACATATTGCTGTAAAAGATAAATGAAGCTAGAGACCGTTCGACGGTCACCTGACCGCGTATTTTTCAGTAC
>BLKM01005126.1:756353-787197 GCA_013340265.1 Coptotermes formosanus | reverse complement strand
TTTTTTTTTTTTTTGTGAACTTATGTGTGTTGAATTTGTATAATTTGCAGCTGTCTTAACACATCTGTATCTGACCATCTAACCATTTTGTCAGTAACCTTTCATTCACAGTTTTATTTACACCTTTAACTATACTGTCACTGACTTTGCCTTCACAAGTTCACATTTCATTCCAGGTGTTTACTTTTCCTTGAAATATTTGTCAAGCATAGGTTGCCTTGCTCTTTTTTCAAAACTGGTGGCAGTATACATCTTCAGATTCCATACGTTTGCTATTAGGTAGACCATAAGGGGTGGTCCGTCATTCCAGTCACTTTCACTACCTCTGCATTGTCTTGAATTTGTTTTGTGGCATTGCTGGTGTAAGTTATCCGTACAGCCACCACAAATGTTTCACAATGTCACTACACCACAATGCATTTTATATTACCGCCGATAAATTATGTTTAAACAAGTTGTCATATGTGAACACCCACGCATGTGGCATCAAACTGCCGTCCCCTAGCAGGGTGGCTTCCATATGGCTGACGCACCTCACGGTAGAACTCTGCACCAGCAAGGTGGAACTCTGGGTGGCGTCTAGCATGCCTGAACTTCCTCAGATGTTATTGGCTGCCTGAGTTCCTTCCTAGTGCCAGCCAGTTGAAGTGGCAAGTCAGCTTCCACATGCCAGCATTGCCATATGCAAGCTTCTGCAGGTCACAGAACAGCCAGGATAGGCTTCTGGGCCCACCAGTACAATCTTTCGGACATCATGATGGAAGAGTGACAGAGACCAAGTAGTGGGGACTGACTGACTTCAGTCTGCATCGTGAGAGATACACTAGCCCTGTGCCATGAGGTTGCGTCATTCTGCCATGTGAAACTTGCAGAAATGACCTTGGACATTAACCTGCATGAACTGACTGTGCCATTTGAATGCTGTATTTCAGAAACTTGGGGAAATTGTTTAAGATTTTGATACAGAAAATGTATTGAATGGGTAAAAAAATTGTTTTGCGTTAACTTTTGTTACTTGTTGGGCGGGAAATTTTCTTATGCAGGGGCGTATTAAAAGTGCAACATGTAATGTTACTCAAGTGGGAGAATTTGGTGATTTTTTATGCTGACAGCTTAGGTGGGAAAACATCTTAACCAGGGATGTCTTAAATGAGTTTTACTGTAATGCTTGTTGCTTTCCTTATGCTGTCATGATTTTAATAGATGACCATGCATGATGTGCCACTTGAATTTATGTTATGCATGTGATTTCTGGTGTTACACAAATCCTTTATGTATCCCACAAGTATAAATCAAACTGTGTCATGGCTGAGGAACAGGATGGCCAGGCATATGGACATGCACATCTGGTCCAGTGATTCCCATACCACCAATTCAAGTACTGTGTGACTTAATTGAAATGAGGTGTAGTGCTGTCATGTAACAGCCACATGTTTCACCTGGCCTGCAAAGGAATGTTTACCAAAAGAAGAGGTAGCTTCTGATGCAGATAGTGCTGATAGCCTGCTGTTGATTGTCCATATTAGTTTGTTGTCAATGAAAATGCACAACAGTTTCATTCAAAAATGATGTTGGAAGTTGCTTGCAGTGGAATGTTGAGGATTGGTGGGGGACTGTACATGATACCAGACACAGAATGACCACGCTTCTTTCCATGACAGCAGAACGCAAACTGGCTGCTTACTGATGGTGACATACAAGTGGCCTGGGTCTGTCTACAGTCTCTGCATTTGTTGGGACACTTGCTTGGAACAGGCAGTAACTGCATAATGGTTGACACTTCGATGCATGTTGATAAAATGTTTTTCACTCAAATTCTGTCCATAAATAAACCAGCTTGAGTTTGGCAGGCATTTTGTGGGATACCCTGCTACATGTGCAGAATTAAATTTTATATTGGTGTCTTTCAGGATGAGAATCGCTTGAAGGTGACTGTGGTAGATGTAAAATACCTCACAAATATGCAGGAGCACAATGCGAGACTGATAACAGAAATAAAGGAAATGGCTGGTGTTGGTAATTCTCTTGTCTGAAGTAACTGGTTTTCTTTAATCATTGTATTGATGGAAAAAATATGGAATGTGGAAGGTTGGTGGTTTTAACCTTTCATCACATGTAACAGGGAAGAATCTTAGTTCATTATGAAAGTTTGCTTCATATATAACTATATTATTTTTCGTAAATGAATACAAGAGAAATGTTGAAGTGATTTATTTCATTCTGTGCTTACAAATCCTTGTTTCAAGTATGCCAGTATTACAGTTGCATCTCTCCTTAACCTGGATATACCTGAAAGTATTTCTGGACAGTTTTCTAGACTTTTATACATTGAAGTATAATGTTTGGAGTTCTTTGTATCATAAGTGTATATTTTTCCTATTTCGGATTGTGAGGAAATGGGTGTGTTCATGTATACATGTATTTGTGGATATGAAGTCATGAATTTACGTAAGCACAAAAGTGTATGTAATATGATGTGTTGCTACTTACTAGTATTCAGTTTCACAATAAAAGAGAAGTAATTTCACAAACTGCATCCATTTCTAGGTTGTCATACACATTTAATAAGATTTTTCAGCTGTGTATAAGTTTGCTGTGATTATGTGTCTGGGGTTTCGGTGGATAAATGTTGTTAGAATCCATGTTCATTTCAAGCCAGCCTGTAGCATTTCTGAACACAGCTTTCACTGCAGCTCTATGCAGACATCTGTTATTTTTTCCTTCTTCCAGTGAATACTGACAGCAGGGCAGTTCTTAGTATCAAAGATCAGGCTCTAGTGATGTCTTGTCCATGTGATCATTACTATAGTACACCACAATCATTCAGGATCTTATCAGTTCTGAGCTAAATGAGGGAGAAAGAAAACAAAATTAAATACAGTAAAACTCATTTTAAGACTTGCGCTGTTTGTAGTGCGTGAGCAGGGAGTGCCACGTATAATGATTGAGTCACCCCAATTCAGTGATAGTCGAGATAGGGACAAAGATCTGTGCCAGCCAGAAGAGAACAGTACCCTTCTTAATGACCGAGTTTGACGAAACTTGCAGTGGTTCAAGTGCGGGTGCAGGAAGTGCCACAAGTGCTGTTTGTGTCGCCCTGATGCAATGGTAGACGATATATGAATGAAAGAATATTTCGGCCCTAAGGTTGAAGTCCCTTCATCACTGATCAATTTCGACCAAACTTACACTGGCTGTAGGCCATCCTTAGCGAGTGCAGCGAGTGACGATTCAGTCGCCACGTTGCAATGGTAGTCGAGATAGGAACGAAAAACTGTTTCAGCCACAAGAGTAAAGTGCCCTTCGTTACTGACCAATTTCAACCAAACATGCCATCGTTGTAGTGTGCCTGCATCGAGTCCCACAACTGATGTCTGAGTCGCCCTGATACAATGGTAGTAGACATAGCGAAGAAAAACCCTTCCGGCCACAAGGGCAAAGTTCCCTTCGTAAGTGACCAATTTCCACCAAACTTCCTGTGGTTGTAGTACGTGTGTAGGGAGTGCCACTTGCGAACTTTGGGTCGCCCCGATGTAATGATAGTCGAGACAGAGACGAAAAACTGTTACTGACCGAATTCGACCAAACTTACTTCGGTTTTTTTCGTCGGCAGGGAGTTCCGGGTCTGACGTTTGAGTTGCCCGATGTAAAGGTAGTCCAGGTAGGGACGAAAAATTGTTTCGGCCACAAGAGTAAAGTGCCCGTCGTTGCAGGCCGATTTCGACCAAACTTGCGCTGCTTTTATTGCGTGCGAAGTGATTGCCAAGACTAAGAGTTTGAGTCGCCCTGATGCAGTCGTAGTCGAGATAGCGACGAAAAACACTTCCGGTCGCACGAGTGAAGTGCCCTTCGTTACTGACCGATTTCGACCAATCTTGCGCTGGTTGGACTGCGTCCTTAGGGAGTGTCGAGTGTAGGTTAAGTCTCCCGGCTGCAATGGTAGTCGAGATAAGGGCGATAAACTGCTTCGCCAACAACAGTAGTGTCCTTCGTTACTGACCGATTTCAACCAAATTTTCGCTGCCTGTAGTGTATGCATAGGGATTCCCACAAGTGACGACTGAGTCGCCCCGATGCAATCGTAGTCCAGATAGGGACGAAAAACTGTTTTGGCCACAAGGGTAAATTCCGCTTCGTTACTGACCAATTTCGACCAAACTTGCGCTGGTTGTGTGTGTGTATTGATTGCGATGTATAATGTTTGAGTCGCCCCAGTTCAGCGACAGTCAAGACAAGGACGAAGATCTGTGTCGGCCAGAAGAGAACAGTACCTTTCTTAATGACCGATTTCGACCAAACTTGCATTGGTTCTAGTGCCACGAGTGACATTTGAGTCGCCCCAATGCAATGGTTGTCGATATAGGGATGAAAAAGTGTTCGGACCCCTGGCGGAAGTGCCCTTCGTCACTGACCGATTTCGACCAAACTTACACTGGTTTTAGTCCGTCCGTAGCGAGTTACGCGAGTGACGGTTCACTCGCCCCGTTGCAATGGCAGTCGAGACAGGGACGAAAAACTTTTTCGGCTGCAAGAGTGAAGTGCCCTTCGTCACCGACCGATATCGGCCAAAACTACACTAGTTGTAGTCCGTCCGTAGCGAGTGACGATTCAGTCATCCCGTTGCAGTGGTAGTCGAGATAGGGACGAAAAACTGTTTCGGCCACGAGAGTAAACGGCTCTTCGTTATTGACTGATTACGATCAAACTTGCGCTGCTTCTAGTGCATACGCAGGGAATGCCAGGTATGATGTTTGGGTCGCCCGCACGCAATGGCAGTCGAGATAGGGACGAAAAACCCTTTCGGCCACAAGAGTAAAGTGCCTATCGTTACTGACCATTTTCGGGCAAACGCCCACTTGTTATAGTGCGTGCGTAGGGAGTGCCAAGTGTAACCTTTGAGTCGCCCCGATGGATCGGTAGTCGAGAGAGGGATGAAAACGTGTTTGGGCCACACGAGTAAAGTGTCCTTCGTTACTGACCGAGTTCCACCAAACTTGCGCTGCTTGTAGTGTCTGTACAGGGAGTGCCGCATGTAACGTTAGAGCCGCACAAATGCTGTGGTAGTCGCTATCGGGACGAAAAATTCTTTCGGCCACAAGTGTAAACTGCCCTTCGTAAATGACCGATGTTGACTAGACTTGCATCAGTTGTAGCGTGTTCGTAGGGAGTGACACGTGTGAAATTCTGGGCATTCATGTTTAGGGCGTCTTGCAGCTCCGCTTTGTGCGCCGCGATCAGGATGAAGCCCGAGACCGCCCCCTGACACCACACTTCATAGTGTCGGTGGCGCGGGGAGCGGAAGTCCAGAAAGTGCGCTCCCTAACTGAACTCTGCGATTTGCGAGTTTCGGTGGAGTCGTACGTTGCACCAAAGGCTCCCCTGCAGTGCAAGCGTTGCCAGCGGTTCGGCCACACGCAGCGCAACTGTGGGTATCCACCCCGTTGCGTTGCCTGTGGCGAGGCACACCTCTCTGGGGACTGCTCAACCCCCAAGGAGCAGTTTAAACGCTGCAGCTGTGGGGGTAACCACACAGCCAATTACTGGGGCTGCTTAAAGTGGAAAGAAGCCAAGGCGGCGCTCGTGAAGCGGGGACAGCCTGAGAACAGGCAAGCTAACGGTGCAACCGGCCGACCAGCCGCACCGAAACCTGCGAGGGCGGGACCATTGGCGTAACAGGAGAGCCTTGGACCCGGCTGGAACCACGTCGTTCAAGGGGACCGCGTTGTGAAGGCTACCGTCCCAACCCCTCCTGAACCCTCTCCTAAACAGGTCACTGAAGCTCCTGATCAGAGCAAAGTGACCGTAACTAAGAAAGGCGGCGCAGCTGCCAATCCTGCGCTGAAAAGCAAGAAGGCCCTCACGCAGGCCCAAGTGAAAAATACGCAGGAAAAGGTGAAGGCTGGCAAGTCTTCACCTAAGATCCCAAACCCCACTACCCTACGCCCTCACCTCAAACTACCCAGTCGCCCATCGAGATCTGCGATTTACTCGATGCCCTTCCCATCAACGCTTGTGTGGAGCTGACGCGTCGGCTCCTCACAGCTCCTCCCACCCTTCCTTCAGGGGCGGCGCGCTCCTGAAAATCCTAGTCCTCTTCGTAGCCGAGTATGGCAGCACGGCTTAGAAGGATGAACGTGGCGAAAGCTCTGTGGTTGGCCTGCTGGAATGCTGATGGTGCTCGCGGTAGGAATGTTTCCTCAGTCAGCACGCAGTCGATATATGTCTCTTGACAGAAACTCATCGCAGAGAGAGAGAGACGTATTTCGGCTTGCAAACTATGTTTGTCACCGAACATAACGGCCCACAGAGGGAGGCGGAACAGCAATACTGGTCCGTCGGGGTATAGATCACTACGCTGTACCCGTCCTCGGTTTGAGCCAGTTAGAGGCAATTACCATAATATGGTTAGCTAGTGGCCCTCTTAAAATTTTGGCAGCGTACCTCTCTTCCTCCCGGCCCATAGTCGGATCGGACCTGCCTGCATGCTTTGGCGTAGGGTTTCCCGTCTTGATGGCGGGGGACCTCAATTCCAAGCATGTGGATTGGAATTCGCGGTTGACCACGACCAGGGGCAAGCTCCTGCGTGATTACGCTAGCGGAAACTCCTGTTTGATTTATGGGCCAGACTCACCCACAACTCTCCCGTATAACTCCTCGGCTTACCCCGATGTCCTAAACATCGTAATTACCAAGGACCTAACTTACCCAGTGCATCTGACGACGTGCCGATCATACTTTCGCAACCTGCCAGCCCGATCTGACTACATGCGACCGACTAGTTCAAATTTCAGGCCAGCCTAGAAGAGAGGCTACCGTCCACCCCGTTACTGGCGAACGAGGTGGAAATCGACACGTGCGTTGGGGAAATGTCCAGTGCAATTTTGGAGGTGCTGGCGGCCTCGACTTCCAAGAGTCATCCTCGCGATGACCCACGGCCCGCAATACCGACATGTATTCAGGATTAAATACGCCTGAAGAAAAGGCTGACGAGGCAGTGGCAAATCACCAGGGACCCTGCTCTGAAAGCTGAGGTCAACCGTCTTCAGAGGTCTGTGACCCACCAGCTAAATGAGTGGCGTAACGACCAGTGGAGCGGCACGCTGGAGAGCCTCGATCCAGAGGACCAGTCGCTGCGGAAGATGACAAGGCGGGTGATGAGAGTTCTCACTGCCTCACCTCCCCTCGTCACCCCGGGCGGAACTGCTGTCTCTGATCCAGAAAAAGCAGAAGCCCTGGTCGGCAGTCTTGAGTGTCAGTTCCAGCCGGTAAACGACCCGTCGGATCCAGCAGTTATTGAGAAAGTTGCCGAGGCGCTGCAAGCATACTCTTATGCCCTGCAAGCGAGCCTAAGTAAACCAACCCCATGGAGGTCCAGGACGCCATTCGGGTCTCAAGGTCGGCAAAACGCCAGGCCCTAACGGTTTACCGAATAGGGCTCTGAAGCACGTTCCGCAGCGGGCTATAAGCCTGCTCGTTGCGTTATTGAACGCAGCGCTCCTAGCGCAGTACGTCCCAACAGTATCGAAATACGTCCGCGTGATTTCCATCCTAAACCCCGGGAAAGACCCGTCACTACCCTCCTCGTATCGGCCTATTAGTCTGCTAGACACGATTGGCAAACTGTTCTAAAAGAGCCTACTTAGTAGGATCTGAAGCGAAGTAAGCGGGCGCGGGCTACTGCGTTATGAGCAGTTTGGATTCAGACCCAAACATAGCATGACTCTTCAGCTGGCCCGCCTCGCTGAGCGAGTGACTACGAACTTCGGCGAGAAGAGACTGACATGCGCGATTTTTCTCGACGTGGCTAAAGCCTTCGATACCGTTTGGGTCAGTGGTCTCCTTTTCAAGTTAACCGCCCTAAATTTCCCCTCGTACCTTGTTAAAATAATATCCTCCTATCTCCATAACAGGGCGTTCGAGGGAGCTTTCGTATCCGCCACATCCACCCGTCGTTGCGTGCGTGCTGGAGTAGCGCAGGGTGGACTAGTCTCCCCTGTGCTCTTCAATCTGTATGTTAACGACATGCCTGTGCCATCCCGCCACGTCGAGCTGGCCCTGTACGCGGACGACACGGCCATTATAGCCACGTCATGCAAGTCACCGCTGCTCATCAGGTACCTGGAAACTTAATCTGAGTGACCTAGAGCGGTGGCTGAATGGAGAATCGCCATTAACGTCTCAAAGAGCAATGCGATGCTCTTTGCTAAGGCCGCCTGGCGAGTTCCCCGACCTCGACCGATTCAGTTCCTAGGAGAGCCAATCGAATGGGTCGATACAGCTCGTTACTTGGGAGTGACTCTCGATTCACGCCTGACTTGGCGGCCACATATTGTAACGAAAAACTGTTTGGGACACAAGGGTAAATTGCGCTTCGTTACTGACCGATTCTGATCAGACTTGCGCTGGTTGTTGTGCGTGAAGCGATTTCGACGTATAATGGTTGAGTCACCCCAATTCAATGATAGTCGAGACAGAGACAAAGCTCTGTGTCAGCCAGAACAGAACGGTACCCTTAATGACCGATTTCGACCGACCTTCCAATGGTTCAAGTGCGTGTGTAGGGAGTGCCACGAGTGACTTTGAGTCGCCCTGATTCAATGGTAGTCGATATAGGAATGAAAAATTGTTTGGGCGCCAAGAGTGAAGTGTCCTTCACTGACCGATTTCGACCAAACTTACACTGGTTGCAGTCCGTCCGTAGGGAGTGATGCGAGTGACGATTCAGTCGCCCCGTTGCAATGGTAGTCGAGATAGGGTCGAAAAACTGTTTCAGCCACAAGAGTAAAGTGCCCTTCGTTACTGACCGATTTTACTAAACTTGCGTTGCTTGTAGTGCGTGTGCAGGGAGTGCCATGTATGACGTTTGAATCGCCCGCATGCAATGGTAGTCGAGATGGGGACGAAAAACTCTTTGGGCCATAAGAGTAAAGTGCCCTTCGTTCCTGACCGATTTTGACCAAATGTGCGCTGCTTGTACTGCGTATGCGGGAGTGCCATTATGACGTTTGGGTCCCCAGCATGCAATGGCAGTCGCGATAGGGATGAAAAAGTCTTTGGGCAATAAGAGTAAGTGCCCTTCGTTACTGACCGATTTTGACGAAACATGCGCCGCTTGTAGGGCGTGCATAGGAATTGACACTAGTGAGGATTGAATCGCCCCGATGCAGTGGTACTCAATACAAACGAAAAACTATTTCTGCCACAAGAGTAAAGTGCACTGCGTTAGTGACCACCTTTGATCAAACATGCAATAACTGTAGTGCATCCGCATGGAGTCCTACGAGTGATGTTTGAGTCGCCCCCATACAATGTTAGTAGAGATAGCGAAGAAAAACACTTCAGGCCACAAGGGTAAATTTCCCTTCGTAAGTGACCGATTTCGACCAAAGTTCCTGTGGTTGAAGTGCGCGTGTAGGGAGTGCCACTTACGGTGTTTGGGTCAGCCCGATGCAATTGTAGTCGAGATAAGGAAGAGAAACTGTTTCAGCGAGAAAAGTAAAGTGCCCTTCTTTACTGACCGAATTCGACCAAACTGGCGCTGGTTTCATTTCGTCCGCAGGGAGTTCCGCTACTGACGTTTGAGTTGCCCAATCCAAAGGCATTCCATATACTGACGAAAAACTGCCTTCATATCTTGACTGATTCCATCTAAACTGAGACCATACATAGGGAATGTGTGCTGGGCCCACAGTACAAGGTTTCAAGAAAATCCCTCTCTTAGGAGCCGAGACACTGGCAAAAAAAAGTACCTTGGTCTCCATATACAGTACCCTCAGTCCTTGAACAATTTCAACAAAATTCAGAACATGCATAGGTAATCCATGGTATGAGGTTTGTGAAAATTCAGCTATTACGAGCCCATGTACTGGTGAAAAAGTACTTCGCTCTTCATATAAAGTCCCCTCACATCTTGAACAATTTCAATGAAACTAAGAAGACACGTAGGAAACATGTGTTTCATCCACGGTAAGAGGTTCCTGGAAAATTCCTCTATTAGCAGCCAAGATAATGGTGAAAAATACTTTGGTCCTCGTATGGGGTGTCCTCATTTCCTGGCTGAATTCAGCGACACTCAGGTTATGCATATGGAATGTGTGTAGCATCCACATATCATAATACATACATATATACATACATTCCATGGATCCATAATTTTGTCACAAGACAACAGGATGTGGAATAAGTCATAAATATCCAAAAACATACACAATGTACACAACTTTACATTGCAAAATACTTTAAACATTTTATATACAGCCTTAGTGGTCATTATTATAGGTTACCAGTACACATAAGAAATTCATCTACCGAGTAAAAGGAGTGTGCACTTAAGTATCTTCTTAGTGGTACTTTAAATTGTGCCTTGTCATCCTTAAGATTTGTGAGACTACGTGGTAAACTGTTGAAAATTCTGATGCCAGAATAGAACGCACTTTTCTGAGAGCATGACAGGTTGGCAATTGGTCTATGAAGATGGTGCTTATTCCTCGTATTAATACTGTGTACTGATGAATTTGTTTGATTATTAAAAAAGAAGTTCATTAATGAAAATATATATTGGCACGGAACAGGCAAAATCTGTAGTTTTTATTTAAGAAGCTAGAGATTTTGCCTATTTAAGACTTCTACATGAAGCACCAACCATAATTCTGATGATTTTCTTCTGTAAAGTAAATATCTTCCTGCTGTTGGTAGAATTTCCCCAAAAAATTATTCCGTACTTTATAATAAAGTGAAAATATGCGGAAGAAATTGACTTGAGAGTGTTAATGTTGCTGATGTGGAGCATCGACCTAACTGCGTAACATGCTCCACTTAATTTAGGTATCATTTAATCAATATGATCCTTCCAATTGAGGTGGTTATCAAGATGTAAGCCAAGAAATTTTGAATTTACTGTTTGTGCTATATACTTATCTTTATAACCAATGGTCAGTGCACAGTGTGGTGAACTACTGATTACAAATTTCATTATATTTGTTGTCTCTAGATTTAGGACTAACTGGTTGCTGCAAACCATTCAAGAGAATTTGTCTATTTGGAGCCCAGATACTGGCAAGAAAGTACTTTCGTCTTTAAAAAAATGTCATCACCTCTTGACTGTTTGGAATGGAACTCTGAAAATATGTACGGAATGTGTGTTGTGTCCACGGTATGATGTTTCAGAAAAATCTCTCTATTAGAAGCTTATATACTGGTGAAAAAGTAATTTGGTTTTCATGTAAAGAGCCTTTATTTCTTGACCGACCTCAAAGAAAATGTCTACTAGGAGCCAAAACTGGCAAAAAAAAAGTACTTCAGTACCCACATAAAATGCCCATATTTCTGTACCCATTTCAACAAACCTCAGAACGAACATACACAGGGAATGTATGTAGTTGTGTCCATGTTACTCAACTCACGATGCTGAAATATGTACACAGACAGAAGGCCTGGCAATGGGCACTCCCACCTCAGCCATCTTTTCTGAAATCTTTTTACAGTACAATGAACTCAAATACATTGCACGTATATAAATAAGAAATAATATAGTTAATTTGAGATATGTTTAGGACGTTATTACTGTCTATGACCAAAGTTCCTCCAATATATGTCAAACACTACTGGAGTTTGTACCAGCCATCCCAATTTAACATTTACTCCAGAATTTGAAGTACTGTAATAATGTCCTCAACCTCCTACACATTACATTACCTAGACATCCTACACACATACACTTTTCTGTTTTCAGGAAATCTACATCCACTGATTACATACCTCAATATTCGACATCAAGATTCTTAATCATGATTCGAAATCAATACACTCTGGTTTGAGCTTAAAGTTTGGACTGATATGAACCAAAACTGGACTAACTCCATTAATTTCTAGTGTAGACTGCACTACAAATTCCTATGAATGCTCTATGAACCACTGGCGAGGTTTGAATGCTACACAAGACTCTGCAATTGTGGAGCTGTCAATACCATATGCCGAATTTGTGGAGCACTTGTTAACACACGCCAAAAGACTCTGCAACTGGCAGACATTCAGTAAGTGTAAAAACCTAACAACTGCAGAGCATTCATTACCACTCTGAGCTCTACAAACTCTGCAATGGTCGGCACTGAAGGGCCACATTACTTTTTTTTAATTGCCATGTACACGATGTCAGGTGTATTTGGCTTAAGATGTCTTGTGCTATTTTCAACAACAGCCACATTCCAGACAGCAGAAGACTGGTGTAACAAACACAGTTTATTTGTCTGTATTTTTGATATTACAATGCACTTTTCATAAGTTTTTCTGAAATTCTTCTACTGTAGTCTTACATTTCTGTATTATTAGTAGACAAATCAAACTCTAGCAAATTAACAATAGGTACAAATTACATGTTTTAATGTTAAAATGTTGCAGTTACTTCACTTATATTTGTGGGAAGTATAAATTTTAATTTTCACGCTGAATTCACAACATACACAGACAAAAGAAATAAGTATTCATGCCAGATTTGCTAAGAACACCAAATGTCTGCTGTGGAGTTCATGTCACTTACTTGTACTTGGTTACTGTTATATTCATGAAGTGATGAAATGTTGTGTCATCACTCAGTAGTCAACAAGAGGTCTGAAACATATAAGAAACAGCAAAATTTCAGTGTGTTTCTGACAGTGGTCTTACAATAAAAATGAAAAACATGCTTGACACTGTCTCTTTGCACGTCTTTTTCAAACGATGTAACATCTGATGATGAAAACCGCCCACAACCCCCACCCCGATGATGGCCACCGCCACAGCGATTGCCATTGCTGCCGCCACCACCCCCACTCCCTATCTGCACCAGAGTGCTTTACAATTTGTTGATCCGTTAAGTCCACCACACGGCATGTGGTTGATGGAGATGTCTTTCAAGGTACAGCGTAAGTGCAAGTATGTATATGGAATAAGTGGTTGTCAAAAGCTCATAGGCAAATACACTCAGTTTATTATGGATTATAATATTAAGTGACAGGGTATTTGCTTTCAAGATTTGTCACCTTATAAATATAACTATGCATGATTAAACTTAATGCGACATAAATGCATTTACTAATCTCAACTTTATTCATCCTGTTGTGACAATAAACATGGTAGGGTAGAAGACCTTCACTCACAACTAAAAATATCTGTAACAGACACACAATTTGGTTACAGCATGTTTTGGCCAGAACAGGCCATCAATAGATAACACAGAATACCAAATATACAACTTTAATGCAACTTTAAGTGTTTTGAATTGAAATGAGATCTCATTTACAATGTAGGTATGATTTTACGAAGGCTATATAGTGATGCAGTCTTAAAAGTTATGGCAATGTACATAGGAGCAAGATACACGTATCACATAATATTATTACATATTATTGTACATAATATTACATAATATATACCTGGATAAGTTATGTTGAGTTCTGATATGGCATAAACATTCTGTTACGAAGGATACTAGAGAGTGTCTATAGATATAGGTTGCATTGTAATCTTGGGTGGAGGGTAGTTAGGGCTGTTGTGCCTGAACAGTCAGTGGATTCTGAAATGTGATAATCACATTAAATGCTGATTAGATGATGAGTATGTTGGAGGAAGTTTGGGTTTTTTGTAAGTCTTGTTTGGAGATTATTTGAGGGTTCTTGTCTTATGAGTGGTTTGTAGATAACAGACGTGGTATTCAGGTTAAGTGCTGACTGGATGGTGATTCTGGAAAATAAGAAATTATAGAAGAGCACACTGTATCATGTGATGGCACATATAAGGGAAGGATTAAAACATACTGTGGCAGAAATTGTGGGGAAACCTACATTTTGCAGGAAGCTGGGGTTATATACATATAATGTTGGTTTACAGGTATTCCCGTTTTGTAAGTGAGTAACCTGAAAGTAAATTGGAAGTTTTAATTATGAGATCAGCATACAAAACATGGAATATTATGGAATATTAAACAGGGGAATGTGGGTGAATGGTATGTTTACCTGATTAGTTGAGAAACTTACGTGTTGAATAAGGATTCTAAGTGAACTGTGTAGTTATAGTCTTGAGCTGATCAAGTGCTGTGTGAGTTGACAGGGTTAATGTATTTTGTTTTTTGGGATCTAGTTGGAATAAAGTTCTCAAGATGGCATTTGGTTCCATATCCTTCATAACAGAATATTTATACTACATCAAAACTCAACATAACATATCCAAATATATATTATGTACCATCAAGCTAGGTATTACTCCTATATACACTGTCATAACTTTATGCCTACATCATTACACAGCCCTCTTAAAATCATACCTTCATTGTACATGAAATCGCATTTTGATTCAAAACATTTCAAGTTGCATTAATACTTTTATGTATCTTTGGTCCTCTGTGTTACATGATGATAGCCTACTCTGGCTGAAACATGTTGTAACCAAATTGTGCGTATATAGCAAACATTTTTAATTGTGACTCACTGTCGTTTACTCTATTATTGCTTTCACTATGGTCCATCTTTCTCTTGAAACAACACTGTAAGAACCATGTAAGTGAAGCCTGACTGCCTGACCTTGCCTAGGCCAACTTAGTCCAAACTAGCCTAGCACAGCCATTCCTTGTGTATTTTTTGTTGCTTGATGATGGCATTTTAAAAGCTGAAACATAAGTCCTGCAGAAGATACCATTAAACGTGGCTGTGAGTGACTGTCCTTACTTCTCACTTCGGTGTGTATACAGTCAACCTCGGTTATACCGGCCTCGGTTATAACGGACTTCGGTTATAACTGACAATTTTTCCATTCCCCAGCCATTTCCCTATGCTTTATCATTGTAACTACCTCGGTTACACCGGTCTCTTATATATTGGATCTTCGGTCACATCGGATTTCTCCGACATTCCCCAACAGTTGATTTTGCTCGGCTATACCGTTCTTGGCAAAATAATGGCAATTTCACAAAGGTCACAGTGTGTCCAAGCGCAGGGTGCTCACTCGTCAGAGCAACATGACTGCAAATGTAATTTGATAGCATTTTGTACCCGGAGATGCCGTGGAGACTTGTAAATTTTGCAATTTGTTTGGCTTTGCTAAGGACAAGGTCAAACCATTAGCGGTTATAATGGATAAGCTAGGGCAGTTTCTACCTGTGTCTGTTATTCATGCAGCAGGGAGAAAGTATTGTAATTGTCATATGTGATCATCTTTATGGCACTTGGGGTGGAGTGCCATGTCATAAATCAATTACAGCTTGACTTCAGCGCATTTACTTGTAACATCTTAATTCGCGATTTTGTAAGACTTTTACTTACCGTACGTACACAGAATTATTTTTTCGACAAAGGTCAGGCCAACCAAACAGGTACAAATATGTAGACAGGTAAAGCTATCCCATTACAGACCTGGACAGGCCCAGAGGGTACCAGGAGGTAGAGACTCCCAGATTTGAACACAATCGGCACATGAAGGTGGCAAAATTCTCAATCCTACGCATTGGCCACCTTTACTCCCCAGGAAATATTCCTGGTACTCATTGCTGTTAGAGGCTGAGTACACCCCAGGGCCACGGTGTGGCCGGAAGGATTCAGTCAATGAAAAATTCCAATAACACCATGGGGAATCAAACCCGACGCCTCCTGATTTGTAGCGCAGTGCCTCAACCAACTGCGCCACGCGAATACGTACAGTATTTGACAATTTTGGCCGACCCTAGTGGCCGCGCGGTGTAAGGCGTGGGTCTGCCGCCGTTCGCTTCCTGGGATTGTGAGATCGAATCCCGCCGGGGGTATGGATGTCTTTAACTTGTGAGTGTTTTGTGTTGTTGCATAGGGGTCTTTGCGTCGGGCCGATTGCTCGTCCAGAGTAGTCCCACGAGAGTGTGGTGTGTCTGAGTGTGATTGTGAAGCCACAGTAATGAGGGGGCCCTGGCCCACGGGCTGTTGCGCCACCGGGGGCGCGGGCGGGGGCAATAAAAATTTTGAGTATGTTGTACAATACAATAGGTGCGTAACGGAGGGGAGCATTGAGGCATCTTGGTGTGTGGTGCTTCCATCTGTTACATCAAGGGTTCACAACTGCAGTAGTGTGTGTTTTTGTGTGTGCAAAATGTAGCTGTTCATGTCCATATGCAATAAAACTGAAAACAAGTGTAACTTAAGTGGTATAAATTTAAATGTTATGTTAAAACGTAATTTATCCGAACCTCGGATATAACGGACTTCAGTTATAACAGACATTTTAAGGACTCCCCTTGGGATCCGTTATAACCGAGGTTGACTGTATATCACAACAGGATGTGTCATGTAAAGACGTGTAAGTGAATGTGATATATGCTTCTGTGTAAGTGAATGTGATATATGCTTCTAAGGCAGAAACACATACCTCTGTTGTCTTGGTCTTTGTGGTGGACTACGGCTTCTGCTCCTACTGTGCTGCACCTGCCGTTCTGCACTACGACCGCGACGCCCTCTGTGGTCTCCCCGACTCTCTTCATCGACTCGGTCCCTAGACGGAACACATTGCATTTTAACTCTCATACTTTTAACACATGGGGCAGGCGAGTAAAGGGAGAGGAGAGACTGCACATTAAACACTGTGTAGCTCTAGTCATGTCCCTGAGGACGGCAGCTGTCATGGAAGCCTCATCGCCTAGGAAGCCTACATCCACCAGGAAGAGTACATTTTTCCCCTAGAGTTCAACTTACCCTATTTCACAGAATAGTCCTGAAATGCCAACCTCCAGCTGCTCAGCAGACCTCATACCTTCTGAAAATACTTCTTGATATGCTGTAGAACTCTTATCTTAAAATATTAGCAATTTTGCTTTGAATATTATATTCCAGTGTTCCCTACAAATAATACTTGCATGAATTCAATACATACTGTGCACTGCAGACTAAGCAGTCTACTTCAAAACCCAAACACCCACAGTGTAACAATATGTAACATTTCATCTTCAAGAATCATTCTCTTTAGTTTTATGGTAGCAAAGATGGATTATGGACTTGGATGCTGATCCTGCTTTTGAGTAATCATATAATGTAAAAGTGGGCTGAACTGTTTATATTCCTGAATCCTTGACAACTCCATCAAGGCCAAATGACAACCTTGTAGTCCTTGCTTTGATGTGGATGGAGTAATGCTCTTCGAAACACTAACAATAAGGCCTCCTTGTGTGCCGTGTTCAATCTACAATAAGACCAGCCGAAAGCCTGAATCTATACACGTTCATAAGTGACATGGAAGTAAAGGTAAAGTCATCCCTGTTCATGACATGAAGGCACATAACAGGGACACAAGTACAGCTCCAATCAATCTTAACCTCAGCACTAGGTGGAGGTGAGCTCTTAACTTCATGCAGTGGCCACTTCACCCCTGGAGAGAGCCCCTGGCAACAACTGAAGAGGAGGCTTAGTGGGCACCAGAGCCAGTCTGAATGGTCTGAGGAAAAGAAAAGTCCAAGGGCAGCTCGCCCATAAAGGCTGCAGCCTAACGAAAACTGTTATTCAGATACTTAGTTTGTCTCCAAATTTCTTGGAGGACTGCAGGGCTGCAGCCATTATGGACAAGCCATCCCTAGAAAACTCTCTTGTCCCTGCTGTGAATCAAAACCCAGATCGTCCAGCCCGTAGTTTAGTCGCCATACAAAGTACACTATACTGGCTCCCTCACAAGTGATGTAGTTGGGTAAATATAGCATGCTCCCCACAACTACAAAGAGTGAATGAGTCACAGTGCCAGCCACAATGGCCACAAAACCTTGTCAAATGGCTAGAAAACACTTCAACACATGAACACATGGATATCATTATTTGCAACATAAGAATAAGAGTAATTAATTCTGGACACATGGATTAAGGGTCAATTAATACATAAATAAAAATGTACATTTGCTTTATGTACTTGCTATGTTACAAAGACTCATGGTCATAGTATTCAATGGAAGAATACATGGGGGCATATTTTAAGGCACCATTTTCCTAGATGATATAAGGAAACTCACAAAAAACCTTGGACAAACTGCTCTTTTGATACAGAATTAGGAACATGACCTCCCAAAAACAAAGCAAGAATGCCAGAGTGTAGGAATGAAATACCTGAATTCTCGTAACACTTACCACCGGTTACGCCTGTGCCCAGAAATCCCTGATCTGTTTGGAGCAGGGACTGGTGGTGGTGACGGGCTGGGAGAACAACTATATGACTGGGATGATGGTGAACTTCCTCTTTCTTCTTCTTCATACTCATCATCATCATCCTGCATGCGGTGGCGACGTTCTCGCTCTCTGTGCAGAATGCCACAAACAACAAGCTTTTTGTAAACCACTTCAGTTCATGTACTATCAAGCCTGCATTTGTATTATCACTCTTACTGATCCTCTTATCAGCCCTTGTCAAAGCAACAGCTGTTTCATATTTTCCACAAAGCATTTGATCTCAACTCAGCACCCCTTTCAGGCGCATTCACAAAATTGTGAAAAGTGACTACTAGCTTCATCATGACTGTCCATCCATCCATATGAAACAACTCAGCTCCCACTAGACGCATTTTCATGAAATTTTATACTCAAGATTATCAAACCCCTGTCAAGAAAATTCAAGTTTGCTTAAGATCTCACAAGAATAACAGGTACTTTACATGAAGAGCTATATATATTTTTGATAATATCTTGATGACTTCTTCAGAGAATGAGAAATGTTCCAGACAAAAGTTGTACAGAAAATCAAAACACAAATTTTTTGCCGAGTAATTTTTCTTCCAAAAACTGTGCCATTTATGAGATCATGGGGACAAATAGGGTACAGCCAGACATGCCACAGCTGACAATATGGCACGTGCACTTTACATACTGGGTAATTAATGCAAGAATATGGACATACATGCACAGTATTTAATGCATATTGCTTTTCCAAGGCATTAATGATTATACGAACATGCCTCCATGTTACCTTATACACACACTGCCTGCCTTGTTGCATTTTCATTAGTTCAATTTCACATGTAAGACCTTTTACCTCCTCCGCAATTTGATGGCCATCTCCCTTAGTTCATCCTCACGGTCCTGCCGTTCCTGCTCTTGTTTCTCATGACGCATTCTTTCTGCTCGCTTATCAGCCTTGTCTGAAAGTAAACAAGGAAGACTTGTAACTCATTTTTAAACTTGACATATTCTTCCTTATCAGCATGCACATTAGAACTGTCTTCTCATAATTCAATCACATAAGGAAAAATACATTTAAGTGAAAAGTCTGTGTCTTCATTCTTACTGAGATTGAAAGCAACTCAAAAGTATATGGTGCACTTACACTGTCTGTTTAGCAATGCTTGCATTTTCTTCTTTAGACGTTCTTGAGGTGTAAGTTTCGGTTGTGACTGGAACACAAATTTACGAATTAGGACAAAACAGAACATGTGTGTGTGAATTCTGGTTAATTAAGCCATAGAATTAAAAGAATTCATCATCACAGGTGAAGCCCTTGGCCTGTTTGAGTTAAAAGGATTTAAGTATTTCATTGTTTTATGTATGTCAGCACTTCATGCCATAACTTCATACTGCATAACACTACTATGCTGTTAGGTACCCAAAGAATATCACTGAATAGTCATACAAAACTCCTTAACAAAACACAGTGAGCCTACGTAACAGATGGCAGAAGGGAGATATATTCATTACAACACTGCAATTTGTCAGCAGCATGTAAATTTCATTTTCTTCTATTAGCATGTTAAGTCCAAGAACAGTTGCACATACTATTCAAGTGAAATATAACATCAGCTAATGTTCACACTGCCACGAGGGGGCTTCATTTATACCAACACAAATCCACTTTTAAATGTTTCATAACACACTTTATCCCATGCAGCACGGTCCTTGATAAGCTGATGGTCACTCCCATAGTCATGAAATTTGCAGCCTTTTGTGGAACCTCATAGTTCACTATCATGTTCACAACAAACCAGAATTGGGTCATTTCCTGAGCTATATAAATCCAGTCTATCTCACATCCTATTCCTTTGATGTGCATTTTAGCAGTACTCTCCCCCTCAATGCCTAGATTCTCAAGATTTCTCACTAATTCTGTATGAATATATGATCTCGCCTGCGTGTTACACATCCTGCTCTTCTCACCCTCCTTTATAGATTTGATCACCCATGAACAGTTCAGTACACGTAAAAATCCTTGCACAGAACACAGAGAAGTGAACACCAACATTCCAGTGAACAGAACTTCTTAGTAAGAACTGGAAGTACATGCAAGAATAACTGGCTGACTTACATGATACACAGTTCTAAATATTTAAAAGTACTGAAGTTCTGAAACTAACAGCTGCAAATATAGAAAACTACAAAGAATGTTGCTTCTTGAAAGCCAATGCATTGCATTCTTTTGAAGGCCTGGAATGTTAGCATTATTGACTTTGTGGGAGGGGCAGAGTGGACAGCATAACTTGCACAAACGTAACTGAAAGCCTGAGTGCAGCTGTAATCTACAATGAATTGTTCTACATATTACCAGTAATTAATTTATTCTTTTCATTTTTGTTCAGGAGGATTTAAGGCCTAATACAATATTTTGATATTTTCTTCTGAGGAAAGGCCTACTTGCACCTTTAGGGGAAATATTTCAGACTGTGACAAGCACATGTTGTTTACTGCCATGACGCACAGTGGCAAAAACATGCTGCATCCCATCGCACCAACTGCCAAACAGCATTCTGAAGATACAGATACAAATCTAGGTTCTGTGGTTGCCGACAAAACCTAACGCATCTGACACTGAAAACTAGATATATATATTCTGCTTATTTTAAGCATTTATGTTTTATCAGTTCAGTTCCAACAAAACTGAACCAATTATCAGTTTTATGGAAAGGAAAACAATATCTGTTTTTGCAGCACTACATTGTTATCAAGTCCTTCCCTTTTTTGTTTCCCTAGATACACATTTCAAGTCATATTTTGAAATAAGTAAATAAATAATAATAATAATAATATAATCACTACCATCATGAATTGTTCAGTTTAAGTTCATTATGACCTGTGCATCTTGATTTTAAAATACATTTTCATTAACTCAGCAATGAAACAGGACCACTGTTCCTTTTAACTGGCAAATTCCAAACCATAACAACTATTTCAAATGTATTCTGTTTCTAAAGCTAATATCATTGGCTATAAGTTATTACAGCAAGGTTTAGAATTTGTTATTTGGCGAGCAGGAACTGGTACAATTCTTACAACCCTGTCAATTATAAAAATTATACCATATGTAACAGGAAACATGGCAGTCATCCTTTGTGAAGACATACGAACCTTAAACAAATCTAGTTCTTGCTGGGTGTGCAAATGGAACTTACAAACAAAATACCAGGACAGTGTAAATTGTATATGAACAAACATGACATATATATATGTATACGTATTTTAAATTTCTGATGTTTAACCTTTTAAAGCCTAGTGGTAACTTTACATACTACCAGGTTTAACATTAAAAAATTCTACGTGGTGCCCACATTGCTTTTATGTGTTTTGTACGGATCTCAGAGCAGCAACTTTTGCCTTATAGAACAGTAAGAGACTGGTTTTTATAACCAAAGTGGAGAGCATTTACAGCGCAGTAGGGACTGAGTCCTTGTATAAAGAAAGATATGCTTCATCTTTAAAGGGTTAAAGGTCTCTAATAAGTAAAATGTTTCTGTTTCATATGACTGTTCATGGATGTATTAAGTCCACAAAGTTTTCCACGTTACTATCAACTCTGAAGTAAATTTTCAGGTTTTGAAGGCAGCTGTTGTTAAATTATGGTAATATTTTGGGTTTGTATACCATGTTGTGTGCTTCATTTGTTCTGCATTTTGGAGAAATGTCAGAACAAACAAAACTCACTGTATGGTATAAAAATGTACAAAATGACCATCAAATTTTTACTATGTCATATTCATATCTGAGGACTGCAACTAACACAATTATAACATTTTGTAAAACTGTCACCATTATAAATGCTGCTGAGCGCAAATATGGGACTTCTGCATAAATCTGTTCAGGGTGCATGCAACCTTCTGGTAATTAGGCTTTTATAATTATACAATTAACTGTACCACAGCATCCATTTTGGGGGTATAAGACATCCAGACTAAATAACTATAGTGGTGCACCACATATACAACCAACAGGCTTCAGCACTTGCTGCTCGATACCAACTCAGCATGAAGTATGCAGCACAACTGGCATACGCCAATAAAGGAAAATAAAGTAAAAAAGGGTTTAATAATGAAGTCAGTCAATGGATTGCCATGAATGTGTTACCCATAAGCCCTCCACTATCAATGCTAACAGATTTCTGAAATACTCCTTTAAACATTAAAGCAGACTTCAGAATAATGCCAGAGATGCAATGTTTTTACATTACAGGTTCTTGGAAATTTGAGGCTGTCACTGCAGTGCCTAAGTGACTACAAAGGAAACTGTCTTCTGAGACATAATGCCAATTTACCCACGTTTCAGAGGACCATGCTGCCTTCACCTCTGGATCTACCCTGAAGCTGGTGGCAGCAGGTTCCTCCAAAAAGTCTGGGAAACTTCTGCCAGGATACATGGCAATATATCTCACAAGACAGTTTCCCTCATATGTTCTGTTAACAAGCCCAGTCTGTACACTGGTTAAGTGGTAATGAGTAAAAGTAATAATTAAATTACGACACAAAAAAGACGACATTTTCATGCACAAGAAGAGTATGAGAAAACAAATAAAAAACAATCACAGAAACACTGGGCATAAGAACTTCCAAAGTGCTAGCAGTGTTACCATTAATAGCTCCTATCTGGAATTAATAATCGCCAACTTAAGCACATACAATTTCTCAGCAACCTGTCTTATGACAGTACAGTTTCACTGATATATAGTTCAGTCAACAACTTAATGTCCAACTTCAAGATCTTATTCCTGATGTCATTCTCAGTCACAAATGCCATACATTACAAAGGCTACAGAGACATAGATATCACGTTTTGGACATGCAATCCCTGTAAAGGGCAATCCTAATAACTGACACAAGTGTAATGCATAGTTGGTAAACGGAGTTGTAAATAAGAATTTTTATTCACCATTGTGAAGTTAAAGCAAGAAGTTGTACAGTATGCAACCCATTACACAGGCAAGCAGCCGCTGGACTTGCCAACCATTAATGTCCATATGAGGTAACAAGTGGTGATGCGAGCTGAGAATGGCTGGAATCATATGGTCGGAGAAATCACTTTTGTGTTATAATAAAAATGATCTTTGTGATTTTTTGTGTTTCAAGGCAGGTTGAAGCCAGTAATTGAAATTCTAAATTGTTGGTATAACTTTGGCTGTAAGGGACCTGGGCACTTTGGCTGTGTTTAGAAATTTAACTGCCCAAATTCCGAATTTTGTGAGCAATACTGAACCACAATCATTTTATTTTAATTACTGTTTCGATACTGAGGACGTGGCATTATTGCAATTGTAAAAAGGGGATGCAAAACTGTGCAACAGTGTAACAAGTGTGTATTATATACTGTATCAGGTGATCTTCCACAGTAGTGAGGGAGTTGATGATTGTGTATTTGTTCTTAGAGAGTGTTAGTAACATAGCTAGTACACCACACCATTACTTGCACAGGTGGCAAAAGCAGTGATCCCACACCTAGGGTGCAGATCCCTGGCTACCTCCATTAGAAAGGTAAGTTCACACTCCTACAAACTGGTGGCAGCACAATACCAAATCCTGATCCCAAACCTAATCCCAGAGGTTACGCCACCCTCTTAGTTAGGGCAGCGCATCCCCCTTACACTAGTTGCATAATCTGTTCACAGATATCCCAGGCTCTATACTGAGGCTCAATGTAGTCATCCTGAACATTTCCTGGAAATGCAGTAGTAACCACTTCAAATAAGTGCTCATTCATTTATTCTTACCTTCCAATCATTCTGCTAGTCTACGTGTATATCGCATTTCTAAGAATGACTTCAAAAATAACATCCTGAAGTTCAGGCTGTCATGACTTAAATCTGTATAACACAGAGTATTTTAGCCTTTTAAAGCCTAGCGATAACTTTACGTATCTCCACGTTTAACATTAAAAAATTCTATGTGGTGCCCACATTGCATTTATGTGTTTTGTGTGGATCTCAGAGCAAATAGCAACTTTTGCCTTATAAAACATTAACAGACTGGTTTTCATAACCGAAGTAGAGAGTGTTTAAAGAGCGGTATGCACTGAGTCCTTATATAAAACAGATACGCTTCGTCTTTAAAGGGTTGATGAGATGCATAATTTTCACTCCACTGACTTCACCTGTATTTCAATTTTTGACGATCCTTCCACAGATTCACAAGCCAGTATAGCCCTGCCTTGCTAAAAGTTGACACCACAGCTGAACTTATAGTATTGCAACACACTTTACTCTTCAATGCAGTGTATATGACAGGTTCAAGGTCTCATCCTGCATACTCAATAGGCACCATGGGTTCACTCATCAAGAATAAAGTGGTCACAGTGTGAAAGCTGACCCTATGGTCAAGGGCATGGCCTACTGTGGTGTTTAGGCACAGGAACAACCTCACCTTTATGTTTTCAAAAATTCAAAAAACCTTCCTGTACTTTAAGTGTTCTTGTCTATATGCCTAAGTCTACATGTGTATATGCATTTCTAGTGGTATCAACAGTGCAGCTAAAGCCCTGTCTTTTGATATAATACAATGCATTCAGAATTCAGTTTCTCCTGATTGAATCCTGTGTGGAAGCAAAAATTAAACAGCTAACAAAGCAATTAAAACTAAGATTCCTTGTGATGATGTTAGACACGATGAATATAAAAATAAACTCCGAAGGATTCTGACAATCGTACAGAAATGTTTAGCAAATATCAGGAAGCAAAGTACAGTAAAGGTTTTGATGCACAGCCACTTATGCACAAGGTGCTGTAACATGAACATCAAGGAAATATTAGACTACAATGGCTCTTCTATAGTTCGAAGAAGCTAGAAACTACGCCTGAAATTTCATTTTAAAAATACACATCGTGGCTGACCCTCTCCTTTTTCATTTTACACAGAGCAGAACTACTGTTAAAAGTTCTAGAATCAACTTAAACATAAATGACTTATAATGAGATAGTAGTGATTCTTACTGACTTTGGTTCCGGCACCAGAATTACCAAACCCTGAACTCAAACTCCTAGAACATAAAGAAAAAAATTACATGTAGCCATTTTAAAGATGATTTCTCAAAGCAAATTGCTATTAAATATGAGTAAAAGATTCAAAAATAAAGTAAAGTCCCTTACTTGTGTGGTAAAGGCTTCGAGTTGTGTGGGAGTGGTGATGAAGACTGCTTGGCACTATCAGAATCAGAGTCCCCTAACTCTGAGGACGAAGAGGCCCCCCTTCTGCTCCCATAATATCTGAAAGGACAGACAATACCTTATGCCAAAATACAGAAAATTCTCAAGACTAAATAAAAAATTGTTTCATTTAAATGTTTTCCCTGCTTAGTGTTCCCAGCAGCTTCACTGCATGATTTTCTTATGCATGAGCCACAAAGAGTACGCAAGAACTCTTCCCAATGCAAAAACTATTAACCAAATTATAGAGTGCACTCAGGGAAATCAAACAACCTACCAATGCACTGTGGTCTCCTTTCTAATCCACCAACCTCTCCACTAAAATTTACACACATTTCTTTTAGAAAACCAATCGTCTGTCAGATGCCTGTCATGTAAGCTCTGCATAGTAGCAAAATAACATTTATTTTCAACAGTACTACAGATGACTCAAATTTGTATTATCAAGCTACAAACTTCAATGAGAAGTGTTGAAGAAAGTGGAGGTACAAAATGTTCTTTTTAATAAAATGTGTGATGGAATATGCAAATGCCCACCTTACAGCAGTTCCCAAATCACAAGTATCCTTCTCCAATGTCAAGGACAGGCAGATGCTAGTAAATCAGTAACACCGTAACTACAGAATCTGGCCATAGCACAATTGCTTTAACTATACTGACCCCCCCCCCCGCACATGCACGGATGTGCACGCGCGCGTGCACACACACACACACATTCACCCCTCCTACTTCACATAATGAAAATGAAGAAAATAAACTGCACAAACAGGATTTTTTTTTCATACAAACTACATCACAGCCCAAGTATCACATTAATATCATAAAACCTCATTAATTAAGAACAGATTATTCCCATCTTCTGGAATATGACACGACATAGCTATATTCTGTAAGACGGGGAGCCAGATCAGCACCAATGTGAGACCCTCAAATCTTGCAAAAAGTGTTATTCCCTGTACTTGGAAACACAATGTTGCATGCTTCTCATGGGATTAACGTATAATCTGAAACAGGTTCAAACCGAGTGACTAGTCAAATTTAAATAAAATTATGTAATTCAGATTTTTTTATGCACAAGTTGTATATTTTCTGTACACACCTGTGGCTTTCTTCCTAATTGTTAATATCTTTTCTATCCAACCTCTCAAATCTTACAAGCCTGTTTCTAGCCAACAGCCACAACATGCTAATATAAATAGACTACCTAACACGTAAAGTGTGCTGAAAATATTCAAATATGGTGAAACCTGGATTTTACATTCCTTGCCTTCACACATGTTTTATCATTCCTCTCACAACTTCCCTAAGAAAAATGTTTTCTTTGAGTATATGTTCATGCTTTCTACCCACTTCCTGAACTATATTGAAACGGAGCATGAAGTGGCCTGCTGCTGCTGTTTTAAGTACTTTAAATTGGAATACAGAAAAAAAAAAATTAACTTTAGTTATAATTCCTGCCTCCTCTACTGTCTTTGTATGTGCTTATTATTCTATGGCTTAAAGGTTGTGCCAACACAGTGCAGCCATATTCCCTACTAATTTCAAGCCTGAGTAGTGATGAATGACTTTTTATGCAAGTTACATACCTGCGGACAGGAGGTGGGGGTGGTTGATTATGTGGACTCTTGGATCGACTTCTTACTCGTGATCTTGTAATTGGAGATTTGGATCGTGACGAAGAATTACTGCTATTGCTTCTTCGATGTCTTGGCCTAATAAAATTAAACAATGTAGACAATAATGAAATATAACGAAGACTCTGAAAGCATCATGTTCAACATCATGGTACCTGCACACTTCTCACCAACTGTTTGTATAAAGGTCTCCAACTTACAGCCACAAATTCTGAATGGCCAGAATGTCACCATCATGGACACATTTATAATGCACTCTCTTTAAGATGTTCCACCACCTAGAAAAGAACTCTTTATTCATCCTTAATTTTAATGAACCTATACAAGAAATAGGAAAACCATAATACAGAAACATGTACCAGTCTTCTTGAAAAATACAAGTAATTCACACAGACATTTTCAAGAGACTGTCAAGCAGTGAAGAACCTTGTACCTAACAGTGACTCTTTAACAGATGATGCTCATGGTGGAAAAATCTGAAAGTTTGTACTAATTTTATATATTTGTTTACAGTACAGCCTGCAGTACACCTTCCCCTACGTGATAGACTCCAGTAAGTGTTATTTAATCATTAGTCGAAAATGTCCACTGAAAAATCAATGAGGAATCTATGATCAGTGATTAATCAGTGAGACACTGACAGGAACCATGTACTCAACGAGTGACTAACATATACACATAGTCACTGAATCATAGATCATCTCCTATTACATGAAGGTTGTCAGAAAGTAAGTGTATGATGCATGAATTTGGCTTCTTTATTTTCAACTCTAACAACCACCTTTCACATTCAGTGGTACTGCTATCCCATTCCTTTTCCACGTAGTCCCCACAATTAGAGACATTATCATATTGTGGGATGAGCTTTCCTACTCCCCACTGTCAAAAATCCTTATTATTGTTCCTTATTATCAACCACTGTCACAACTGTTTTCATGTTGCAGTTATCTTTCAAAATTTGTAGCTGCCAAGATTTTGCTTGGCAATGAATTCCCCTGATATACCGCATTTACTCGACTACAAGACGAGTTTCTTTTTAATTTGACATTTAAATATGTGAGGTCCTCTTAAATTTGTGCATAAAACATCAGACTGTGCCACACCGGATCGCTATGAACCAGACCATGCAGAGCCAAACCAAGCCCTGCATTGCCAGATCATCACGTATAAACAAAGAAGCACTGACATTTCAGAAGGCGGCTCCACTTCTGTTTTCAAGTAAAGAAGTACCTAACCTAGTAGACCCCTTATATCAGGGTATTCTCAGTCACCGCATACGACACAAACAGTACTTGGTTAAGATATGCACCTGAGAACAGACCTTGTCCAACGGAAATAACAGGAAAATGACAATTGAAAGATTAAAAATTAACTACAAGGCTCAAAAATAAAACCTGGATGAATCTACAAATTGAAAACCTTAAAAACAGCCATGAACTCAAGACTGATCAGACCACAGATGCAAAACAAAGATCCAGAATACATGTATTTAAAATTCTTAACACCACTAACATCACCTGTGAAGAAAATTGTGTTTCTTCATGAGTTCAAGTGAATTTATAAACCAACAAACGGATCATTATGGTATGGCAGTGCATCTCACCAGGTGATTCTGAAGGGTTTTAAGAAGTGCTGTATATCCAAAGCAATGGATGGGACTCAAGGTGATATGTTGTGTAATGGCAGTGAAGAGGATGGGATGTTACGAGTGAGTGTGAGGAAGATGAAGGCCACTGACTGTGGAGATGAAGATGGTGACTGTGATCGATAAAGGCAGATAGGATCTGATATGCTTTGTGCATTCAGTGTATGAAATTAATAGCAAAATATTTCTTCTTAGCAGATGTTTTATTTTTGCGGGGTCATCTTAGATTTGACTCGTCTTAAATTCGGGTAAATGCAGTAATCACAAGGAGCATAGATTCTTTTGTTACAAAATTATACACCACATAATACTATTCTCCGACTGCTTATAGTATGTGTGTTTATATATAAAACACACACACAGCATACAATCATTTTCATGATTCATGAAATTATAAGCTTTTTCTAACTCAAGATTCAAAATTAGTATCTTCTTCCTGTTGTAGAAATTCTGACGGATGTCTGCATTTTGAATGGCATCTACACTGAAACTGTACACGTCACGGCAATAAAACTGCCTCACCGGAGATGTTGGGATAGATGATCAATGGTCCACTATATAACTCTCATCTTATGTTTTTACCTTGTATGAGAACTGGATCTCTTTCCTCTGTGATGTGGAGACTTGCTTCTAGCTTTCCGACTACTGAATCCATGGTCTACTGATCTTAATCTAAAACAAAATCATTAACAGCATTCTTAAAAGGTTGAATAATAATTTATCTGTATTACCCACATATTTATAAAAATTAACTTCCCTTCTGGCTGTGCAGAATGAGAAGGAGCACATGTAGCATGCATACAAAACATGACGCCACAACATGGCAATTCGCGGGGTTCGAAACCAACTTATAAGACAGACTACAAAGTACACGTCAAATCATGAGAGTAAAATCTAGCACGTCAGCACACCTGCGAGATGAGGTGTCTGGTGACCATCGCTGTGAACTACTCTTGCTGCTTCCATGTCTCCTGTGAGGGGAAGAGCTGGAATTATCCCAGCCTCTACTAGACCTGCTCCTACCAGAAGATCTGCTCCCCGGAGACCCAGAACTGTAAAAAAATTTGAAAGAACACAACAGTTAAGTGGGCCACAAATACTTGACCTAGTGAGCAACGACACACATACCTGTAACAGATACAAAGGAATTTTTGGAATGCAAAAGCACATTGGTAGTAGCTGCAAATAAAGATTCACATGAACATGTGTAATTTGATACCATTTTTTAGGTACCTGTTTTCTTTTCTTCACACTGACGTGAAACAAATCAACTCTGTTCTCTGTAAAACACTAAGTTATAAAATAACATTGCCACAACTTTTCCTGGACATTCTTGTGCACGGTATGACAATGACTGTATCAGAACTTCACCAGTCCTTCATTATGCTTTGTTGTGGCAACTCGCCCTTTATTTCAATTTTGTTAAACACACAAATATAAAAAATGTTACAAATAAAAGTTAAACAATAACAGAACATACTTGAACCATCTAGCCACTTTAATGAGCTTCTCGTGAAGGAGGTTATGTACAGGTGTGCATAAATTATTTACCTGCCAGCCCCTAGTGTAAACACCTATCACCACTATATTTACCAAAAATAAATAAATAAACATAAATAATTCTATAGTGAAAAATGTGGATAAGCAGACAGAAAAGACTACTGAAGAAGCAGTCAGTTTCTGTATTTGGTGCAAGGAACACGAAACATAGCTGTGCAAATACTTCCGCCACTCTATTCCACAGTTTACAAGTTAAACAACTGCCTGCTTTTTCATGTAGCATATTATGGTTTTACTTTGAGAGGGAAATACGTGGTGTCAAGCTTGCTAAAACTCTACTGTAGTAAATTCTCAAGAACTCACTTTAGTTCAAATATTATTGACAGTGATTGTGTTATCACTGTCAGTAATATATATATGGAACCTCTAACCACAAAGTTGTCAGTACGAACTGTCTACACTACATGCTGTAATTATACAACTGATACGGTGCACAGAGACACAACAGCCATGTGACAATCCCAAAAACTACCAATGTAAATAGCCTTCTGGATCTGAAACGATTTTAGTTACAAAAGAATTATTTTACTCTCATCATACCTGGAAAACATGGCCCTGAACTGAAATTTTGCACTGGAGGTTCAGTGTTGTCTTACACACTAATATACACAGAACATACTTCACACAGGAACCACTGCACTCCTTATCCTTTGGGGGC
>BLKM01005126.1:587432-755953 GCA_013340265.1 Coptotermes formosanus | reverse complement strand
CCCCCCCCCCCCCCCCCCCCCCCCCCCCCCCCCCCCCCTGCCCCCCTTATGCGGGGGGGGGCGCCTTTACTTTATTTACAGTTTCATTTTGAAAATAGCATTTTTAGAATCTTACACTGCATCACAACAGTGTTGCTCTCACTTAAAGTCTGTCCTGGTGAAGGTACGCACTTCCAAAATATGGTTGTAGGAATAACCATAGCATGGTCCTGCTAATGGGTTCGTGATATGGTTAAAATGTAATGGAGAGCAACCCACCCAAAGATGTATTTCATCGCTTTCTGTCCCAACAAGGATCTGACACTGAATATTTACAGATCTTGAAGCTTAACGTACAGTTCAAATTAGCCAACTACTGGCACATTATCCTAAACCTGTGCTGGCACTGGACATTATTCCAACATAATTTCCGCAATATTTGCACTGTCACTGCCACCAAAAATGTAAGTTCTAGGCCATAAACCTATACTACACCAAAGAAAAGTCCTGTTAACTACAACATGACCTAAGACCACCAATAATCCCACAAATGTGGGCAACCAGTATAATTGCCATCAGAATACATAGAAAAACATCTATCAATTTCTTCATCCATACCCTTCTAACATTATCATTACTAGACAGCTGTCAAGAAAGTCACAACTAATTCTTCCAAGAGGCTGTGTCTGTAATTCAACAATGGCTGCAGCAGTTTCCTTACGGAACATATGAATTCTCCATCCTCTCGGTCCATACTAAAAACGTATGGAACTAGCACGAATGAGGTTTGGCCAGTGATATCTTGGTTCAGTTTATATACCGACCGGCTTGCTTTATTCTGTGGGGCAACAACAACGTTGGCAGAATGTGATGATGATGATGATGTTAGAAACTTTGATGAAGGCAGACGTCCCCCCTCATCAGTTGATTCCTCCTCGCCGCCAAAGCTTGTGATGTATGTGATCTGTCCAGAGTTGACCGGGGAGTGTGATCGTGAACGAGATCGAGACTTGGACTGTGATTTGCGGTAAGGATCGTACGTTGGACTTGTACGGGCAGCATAGCTGAAAGAATATATACACAGTTCAGGTACTCGGCAGTACTGCTTGCTTATGTACTTACACATTCTTCCATACATCACCCACTTATTTTGGAAAACATGATGTGTCAACAGTAAAAACTGCATAACACTTTACCTGTAAGTCCGTGTAAAGTATAAATATACATATTCTTAAAATTTCAACTATACAGGACAATGAACATATTAGCCATACTTCCCAAAATCCAAGATCAACTGAATTTATACTATGAGAGAAAGGAAACAAATACAGGACAGAAAGACACATATTAAATTTGCAAGTTAAGATGATTCATAACTTCACCCTTCCTTATTCATGTACTACACCCAATATGCAGCAAGATGAATTACCAGTGAATTATAAGCTAAAGTGAAGTGGCCATAACAGTTGTCACAACTAAATGCAACACAGTTTATTCTTGCTCTTCCACTGAATATTTTACATCAAACATTTCATATACTCAATAAATCGATCTACTATTATAGCATGCTAATTTCTTCCTCCACTTTCTACTTCTCCACAAGTATGGCTCTCATGACAACAATCAATAGTGCATGTGTGACATTTTTCAATTATTGCATCAAGAAAAGCAGCTTAAAACTCTCTGCACAGGCATTCACAGAAGAATGAAGGGCAATATTACGCTAGCAATTAGCTGGCTGACAGTGCAAATCTTTACAAATAATGTACACCCTGTGCATCAAACCTGGAAACATAACAACAAGAGGACATGAATTATACACTGATGTATCACATACACACACTAAAGTTCTGGTTGACATCACAGGGCCATGAACATTAGTAAACATATTTTACAAACTGAGAACAAAATAATTCAGTGAAAGAAACAAACTCACATTACTTCAGTGGTCACAGTGTCAACATTCTGCACATTATGGTCAAGGAGAACAAGAAGTTATAAAAACTCCATTATTACCTGGGTGGACTAATTTTTCGGCCCTGTAGTCTCTTTTCTCTAAATGCTCTCCTTTCTCTTCGGGATTTTCTTCCCTAGAAAAAAAGCAATTACATCAGACATCATACTGATATGAGCAAAGAAGTGTGCAAACACAACACACCTACACCACAATATATCAGAAACATCTTCCACTACACTTTGGATGTCATGCAAACACCAAGTTATATAACTGTTAAAATAACACATTTCAATTCCAAGGAATTTATCTGCTACCATAGCTAGTTACCACTTACTGAAACAATCCATAAAATGTTACTAACCTTATCCACTAAAATATATCAATGGTTAAATGTACAGAATTTGTGCCTAATTTCTTTTAAACATTTCTATCCATACCCAGAGAACAGCAGAAATTATATACTCTTTAAACAAGTTAGTAGCTGGTATGTACAGAAAACTGGCAGGATAATAATTCTCACAGGAAAACAGAGGTGCTTATAAAAAAGCCTCTCCATGCCACTCTTCACCACAAAACCCACACCTGAACTCTTCTTAAATTGAATACAGGCCCCCTGCAGTGTAAAGCTTGTAACTAAGTGCTTCAGTTACAGCACAGCCACACTCACCGAATACATGGCCTTCTCCTCTTCCTGTTCACGTGCTTGTCGCAACGATTCTTTTTCCTCAATGTCTCGAGTCAAGAAGGTATAGAAGTCATTACCACTCATTCCATATGCAGCACCACACATATTCATCTCATGTGCCTGCTGAGGTCCCACCTGAGTCACATCCACACACAAATCTGCCCACAGAATACATCAATTATGACAGTTTCTTTACATTTAACTTCATTACAGTATGTATGAACAAAACAAAATCCTTCATGAAAATCTATCTGGGAGATGGCTGAAAATCGGAAAACTATATCTCAGTGAATGGGAGGCAGCGGCGGTGGCGGTGGTGGTGGGGGCAGCAGCGGTGGTATAAAAAGGAAATTTCCTACTGGTCCAGACAGCAAGAAGGTTCTATGAATCTCACAACACTTCATAGCCACATCTGCCTGACACGTAATAATCATGGGTCTTGCTGGCTCTACCCCAACCCTAGAGTCCTACACAAGCCATAAAACCATTCAGACTATACACACCAACGTTCCCTCTAATTTTTTTACAGCTGTGTGGACCTCCTACTGCTCTGAGAAGAGAATTTTTACACAACCTGTCGGCTGCGCGGCTCTTTAGAAGTTCTTTTGTAATATGCATGATAAGAATATTTACAATGAAAATTTAAGAAATTCCAGCTGCGCAGCAACAATTCTGTGTGCACGGGAGCATTTCAGTTACTGCACGGCAACGCACCCACACAGCTTAGAGGGAACACTGATAAACACACATATAAAAATAACACAGTTGACTACTGTTTATTGTAAACAAGTTTAACATAGTACAACGAAAAAGGTGCCATGGCCAGTTATGTCTATGGGAACTGTCGTCTCCAATCCTTGGATTGGAGACTTCTGGTTTCTCAGCACTACACTCCTTACCGAAGTCGATATCACTATCATCATCCTCTTCCTCATCCACCTTTTCTTCCTCTCCTTCTACCTCCTCCTCTTCTGTCGGTCCCTGACCTGATGTACTGTCATCATATGTGTAAGGGATAGCTGCTCCAGATGATGTTCCTTTCTCTCGTTTCCTTTTGTCAACCTCACTCGATCGGCCAACTGGCCCAAACTGTTCCTCCAAATACAGCTGGTGCAAGAACTTCTCCTCACCAACTGAAAGCAAAAGCAGTGAATTTTGGCAATGCAATAACTTCCAAGCTTGTACAAGAGGGAATTAACCCTTTAAAGACGAAGCTTATCTGTTTTATATAAGGACTCAGTGCGTACCGCGCAGTAAACACTCTCCACTTCGGTTATAAAAACCAGTCTCTTAATGTTTTATAAGGCAAAAGTTGCTGTTTGTTCTGAGATCCGTACAAAACACATAAACGCAATGTGGGCACCACGTAGAATTTTTTAATGTTAAACCTGGTGGTATGTAAAGTTACCGCTAGGCTTTAAAAGGTTAATATCAAAGTGAAACTTGTATCGGGAATTACAAAACAGGAAGTGTAACAGTTCTAGCTGCTCCCTGCAATGCTTGAGGAAGATGTTCACCCTCTCTGTTGATGATGGCTTTATGTTAGCAGTTTCAAAATCAGGTGGAAAGATACCAGTATCAGTTGTGATAGTTCTGTTATATGTGCCATGGGAAGGCACAAGGAATTTGAAACCAACCAACCAACCAACCAACCAACCATCCAGCCAGCAGTCCTATGGCACAGACACCATACACATACTGTGGGATATGCAGTGTGATTATTGAAGTGCAGAACATATTAATCTCCATAACTTACTTCCCAAGAACTCATTCTGGACTATAATTCTGTATCTTTCATAATTTGCCAACCGATCTTCTCGTAAAAGTTCCTCATTGGTTGTTGCTTCTGCTTGAGGGGGATTTTCAGGAATGTAGTCCAAGTGAGCTCGTACATCAAATCTGTCTATCAGCACATCTGAACGGCCTTGCCAAGGCATCCTGTACAAAACAAAAACCATATGTACATATCTTATAAAGCAATACATTATGCATTCTACGTGGCTCAGAGTACAGTATGTGCATTCAGGTTCAAAAGGGAGCAGCATAAAACCACAGTGCAATATTGCAGGTGTAGTGGGGGGGATTCAAAGGTGCATCACCATCAAACGCACCCCCTCCCATTCATTTCCACCACAGCCATTACGGTGCATGGATGTACTCAAGTAAACATCATCAACTGAAGTTAAATAATAATCCAGTATCAACTCGCAGGACATCACAAAGTTGGAAGTTTATCAATAACCAACACCGTATATATAACTCTCAGGAAACCCAAATAACATATACAACCCTGAAATTTACGATACATCCAACTTACACACTGGCACTACCATTAACAGCATTTCATCACTAAGCATACACTGAAGAATCCCACGCTGCTGTACATCTTAACTGACTATACCTCATCCATTCGGTTTAAAACACAGCTGTTACCACTTCCACTGCTGCTTCGCTCCATGCACACCCATATGGTCTTACCCGACTCTCACAATTATTATATGTTGGCTCTACTATGCCTTTAATCTGTTCATCCTTAAAATATTGTATTTTTATATTTTTATACTTTTCATAATTTTATATATTTATATTACCTGGTTATATGTATGATGCTTATGGTGATCTGTAATGTCAATTGAGATCTCAATGGCAAGAGCTGTTTCCTGTTACATTTTTAATATGGCCTGATGACGACCACCTAGGTGGTTGAAACATGTTGCCATTTTTTAACTTCTAATAAATAAAGAATAAGTTGTGAGGACAGCTCTTATTGTATATGCATCTCTCTGTGCCTCTCCAAAAACCCAGGGCTTTGGAGTAGGCACACAAAACCTCGGACTCCTGACTCTTCAATTTTTAAATCTCTGACTCTGACTCCTACACACAAGCTCAATAAGTACTAATAATGCTAAACCTACTAAAATCACAAATGGTAACATAAGACATTTCACCACCACCACATGAATCATTAGGCTACTTTTTACACTATATTTAAGTACATGGTACGTCTAACAGTTACTGTAGCTAGTATCTATTTAAGATCTTATATCAAGGTCAGAGTCAGAGTTGGTACATTTTTACCGACTCCGACTCCACTCAAAATTCCCTCTGACTCCGACATCACGACTCCAACTCTGACTCTACAGCCCTGCAAAAACCACTAAGGAACCCAAAAGCCAGTTTGGTTATAATAAACGGAGAAATGTCAGAATTACAAAATCTAAGGTAAAACTGCCATGTTGTTTAAAAGAATACAGTCACATATACCAAACAATAAAGACGATACACTGTATATGGACCTGTCCTCACAGTCCCAATATTCATGTAAGTAATATGTCAAAATTCTAAAATGTGAAGTAAAATTGCCACAGTTGTTTCTCGAATCCATTGTAGCACACACCTCCACATATGCACCAAGTACTTACACTTGAACTTTCAATATACTCTCTACTAAGACAGACAGTGCACAACCCATCACTACCTTTTCATAATACCAGAAAAAATCACATAGCTTAGCACTAACCTTTAAAGACGAATCGTGTCTGTTTTATATAAGGCCTCAGTGCATACCACTCAGTAAATGCTCTCCATCTCGGTTATAAAAAACCAATCAGTTAATGTTTTACAAGGTAAAAGTCACTGTTTGTTCTGAGATCCATACTAAACACATAACAGCAATGTGAGCACCATGTAGAATTTCTGAATATTAAACCTGATGGTTAGTAGAACAACCGCTAGGCTTTATAAGGTTAAAGGAGATATAACACTCACATATTTGCAGGACTGTCCCCAGCAAGCGCTACAGCTGGGTCTAGGTGGATTTTTACTGGTCGCCCATGAAGTTGTAGGAACTGGGTTGGATCTGCCTTCTGGAATAAAAACAACACACAACACAATCAATACTTGTTATTGCCTTAAGGCTATTCAACGTTAACAACCAACCCTCATCGTGGTGAGTGCAAAAACACCTGTATTAATCATGGTCCAGCCAATGACAATTACTGAATACTAAATTGTGAGTGGCAGACAAATTTTCCTTTCTCACATATCATAAGAAAGTGCAAAAACTGATACAGGTTACCTCCATTTCCAAGTTTTATGACTAGCTCTTCTGATAATGGGGAGATGAGTTCAATGAAGCTTCACATCTCCTTTTTTGTCTTCTAGTGCCTCTTATCTGTTGGTTTATACTGTAAAAAATGCTTATGTAGTTTTGAGTCAGTGTATGGTTGTATTTCACTGGTAACTGAATTATTAGTGACAAATGCGTAGTATGTAGGCATTGCAGTTTTGAGTCAGTGTATGGTTGTATTTCACTGGTAACTGAATTATTAGTGATAAATGTGTAGTATGCAGGCACTGCACTTTTATACACCTCCCTGTAGAAACTCTCCCTTCCATTGTCTGCATTCAGACTGGCAGTACAATGTAATATTCCACCACACACACAACAAACACTATTGCAGGACAACACCATAAACTGTGTTACTCAGATGTTTGTACACAAAAGTCTACAAGAGCTACCTCCATATATGCCAGTAATTCATCAAATGAAGGATGTCTAATTGAAACTACATGCTGGAAACAAATGCATGTGAGGCTTCTGACCAATGCTACATAACAAATAATGTGGCATCTTCACGTTTTCATTTGGTGTTCATTTTAACATTTTATCATGTGAACAGTGCTGAGGTTTCGTGTGTCAAAACTTTTAGTGTGTGATTTTAACATGTGGGCATTTCAGTGGCCCTGTGCACCAGTTGATACTCCCCCCCCACTATTGACAATGTTTTTGTTGAAACATATGTAGGGGTTTGTGCAGTTTTTAATACAAACTGTCATATTATTGTGCATTAGTTGGTGTTAATCAGTTTATGATAAAATGTACAGTGTGAATACCATAAAATATATAAATTTAATATTTTTGGCATCACAATGTGAATTACATATACATAACATTCTGTGCCAAAGAGTTAACGCAAATCAGAGTTCAGTATGCAGTGCCAATTGCCCCGTGGATCCCACGTTTTACAACTGATCTACATGAATTATATAAAACGTTAAGAATATAAACTATAGCATAGGACTGCTTTAAACTGTACATTGTTATACTATTTTACAAGCTGTCCTGCTACACATGAAGACAACTTCAACCATAAGTGAATTTCTTGGTCATAACGTTGCATGAAGAGTCAGGATGGCGACAAACTGCAACAGCTGTATCAGCATAATAATTATGAATAGCAACACGAAAACCCAAACTCAGTGCCAGATTATATGTCTAATAACTCTAAATAATTTCATATTCAGTAATGAGAACATGAAAACACAGTAAAGGTGTTCCCACAGAGGGCAAATTTCTCATTCAGTAACCAAACTCATAGGAACACTGCTGCATTCTGATTTACTGATGGCCCACAACAGTAGAGTTGGACTAAGCTGATTCTACTAGCATTCCAGGACTTCCAGTTCACATACCACTTATTTGAGGCCGTAAATGCAAGTCACTCCTATTCACTAATAACCCTGTCAAGACTGAGCCACCTACATTACATATAAACACTTCGTGCGTGCCTCACAAAGCACACAGTCCGTGACCGCTACAAAGACCAGTCACTTGATTGTATTGAGGACAATGATCAATTTTTGTTGCGAAAATGATACAGAACATGTGATTATGATAGCACTGCGTAGGTAAATGCAGAATTTCTTAATGGTACGGCACGTGGGATATATAATGTAGTCATCATCGGGCGCTACGCGGTTAATTTTAACTAAACAGTAACAACCATCCCCCCCCCCCACACACACACACACACACACACACACACACACACACACACACACACAGGAAAGTCAAAATCAAAACCTACTATTTTTTCATAAAAGTCTCTTCTGCGTTCTGCTCTTTTCTTGTAATCCACCATTATCCCACGGATTTTCCGCTCTTGCTTTCTCGCTTCGTGCCACATTTTTACGTTACTTTTCTTACTGACGAATGCGATTATTTACCAAAACACAAAATACAGGCTTAAATCCAAGTCTCTAACATTACAGACTACGATCGAAATGGTCACTACCTGCACATATTAAGAGAGAAAGCCTATAACAGTTGCATTACCCTACCGTCCCTCAATATGGAACGCGCACAACTACACAAAACACGAACGTCTAACACTGCCTTCCCACGCCGCCATTTGGTGGTCTCATACCACGACACCCAAACTCAAACTTCGAAAATCTTAGGTGCAATATAATATAAATCATACTACAATGATGGAAATTATTTAAAAATCCATAATTGGTGCACAAGTTCTACAACTTAACGTTATATTATATACACTGTTCTGAAGGTGCGGAATGTGTACCAGGCAGGGTTACCACGTATCTGTAACAAGCAAAGAGCATTGACTACTTATCGATCATAAAAAAAGATGGCATTTTATTTTCCTTCTAGGTGCATACCAGCACAAACAGAAAATAACACAGAATTTTAGTATGTCACTTCTAGGCGCAAGTATGTTTTTCAGTGAATCCAACTTCCTTCAGAAGTACAGAACACCACGAACATACGTATGAAACTCTTCACACGGCACGTTCTTGAAACTGTTCTGTTCAGTGCCAAGGTCCTTTAAAGAAGGCAGCAGACAGTGTGATACCCAATTTTTCCCACTGACTCAGCATTAGCGAGAAGATGAATTTGGCGTGTCTGGTGTCACATGCGTAATGGGGTGGACAATAAATAAATAAATAAAATAATAAACTCTGTCGACTTTCCCATTACGTGCAGGAACAGAAAGACCAAGGTGTACCAACCGTAACAGTTTCGGATGGCAACATTATTACCTTTACTGAAACATTCTACCCATTTCTAGTGGCACACAAGAGATGAAAACCCTGCATTTTTCGTTTTCGTATATGTAATTTTGGAAATGACAAAAATCATCAAAACATTTAGTATCAACACCTTTTGAGAGTACATATTGAATGGCAAGTTGGAAATTATCCTATGATGTAGCATCACTTACACTTAGGCAGCAAAATTCTGAATCACACTGCTTTATCCACATGTTCAAGTACCCTAAGCATAAGTGTAAAGTCTTCCACACGCCGATCAAATTTTTTGCACTCTTCTTCATAGAAATCTGCCAACATTTTTGTCACTAAATTTTTGGATTTTAATGCCACGAATTTGGAAGGTAACCTCTCAGCATCATCATGTGAACAGTTCTCCCATTGTGTACTCAAAAGCAATTATAAAGCTTCAGAGGAACGGACAGAATATCTAAGTCTAAGATGTCTATTCCATGTTACAAACAATTACGAAGGATATGAACTAGATAATCCAAACAAATTAACTTGGCCTTTACGTAAGTCTTCCATTAGTGTCTGTGGGAAAATGTTTACCATGATGGTAATTGTTTGTTGTATTTCTGAACACCATTCACTCAGTGGTCTCTACTCGAATGGTGAATTTCCTACAGAAATATACATTATATAGCACAATAAAATATACGGGAATAGGTATAAGTTCAGGAAAATCTGTGGTAAGACTGGAATTTCAGTCATACATGTCACCAACTACAAGAATGACACTCACCTAGACCAGTGGTTCTTAATATTTTTACAACTACAACACCATGCATTAGAAAAATCCACTTTTCTAATGAAGTTTTAATGTTACAGTTATACAGCAGAACATTTTATTTGTTAATTAGTTGGTTGGATGTTTGACTTGTTTATTTGCTGTGTTGGACATTTTGGTCATTTAGGTTAGGTTATGTTTTTGCTGTCATGAAGCAGTGAGCGAACATCAAATTTCGTTGGGAAAGCACCTACAGGAAAACATGAAATGCTTGAAAATGTTTATGAAAATTAAGTTCTGTCTCATATGCATGTCTTTGAATTGTTCAAAACATTCAGGCAGGGATGTAAGGACCTTGAAAACAATTCCAGTAGTGGGCAGCACTCGGCTGCTCAAAATGAAGGAGCAGTTGCAATAGGTCATTAAGTGTTGACCAGAGATTGCTAAATGACTTGATGAAGGATCAACTACACATTAACCAGGAAAAAATCTGTCAGATTCTTCAAAGACTTTGGAAAGAGGAAACGTATGAAATTTGTTACACACATTCTCATGGATCAGCAAAAGGAAGACTTCATCCAGACCAGATGAGCTCAGCTATTCACTTGATTCGCCTGACCTCATACCAGCCAACTTTCTTCTATTCCACAAAGGGGAAACCCCCCACAGGAAGCTGTCAGGATATCAAAGACTTCAAGAAGAATCCAAAGACTGAACTAGATGCAGTTTCTTCGAATGCCTTCAATGACTGTTGTGTGCAACTTTTAGAAATACATACAGTCAAGGAAGATTTTAATGGCAAAGAAAACAATTTTAACCTTTTAAAGTCTAGCAGTAACCTTACATACGACCAGGTTTAACATTAAAAAATTCTACGTGGTGTCCACATTGCGTTTATGTGTTTTGTACGGATCTCACAACTAACAGCAACTTTTGCCTTATAAAACATTCAGAGACTTGTTTTTGTAACCAAAGTGGAGAATGTTTACAGCACGCTACACACTGAGTCCTTATATAAAACAGACACGCTTCATCTTTAAAAGGTTAATTTTCTTCATATGTCATATGTATCTGCCCTTATCAACCAAATCCATAACTTTATTGTTTGACCTCATACAAGTCCTCTCCTTCTTCCTTACAAACACTTGCCCATGTAAACATACACACACACATACATGCATTATGGATAACACACATCCATCACAAGAAAGAGGCCATGTCCCACATATCAACCATAAAAAAGATTTCAAAAAGAGGATATACAAATAGTCACAATTTTATTAAGTAGAAGTCCCTCTCCATGTCTTCTGCCAGTAGTTCTTTACATTTCATGGGTACGAAATTCTGAGTGAGACCTTCTTTAAACCTGTTCCTCACAAAGTTCAAGTTATACAGAATCTCTGCACCGAAGCTTTCTGAGACATTCTCAAGGTAAACCGCTGAACTTGTATGTTCTTATTTTTTGACTTGGATAATGATAAAGTTATATAATTATGCACTTCTTTCTTTTTCTTCTTCTCAAGGACTACAGTCTGTTGTGTGCCTTGGCTTCCAACACCATCTTCCTCCATTCCCAACAGCCTCCGACCACTGCCTGCCTATTTTATATTCTCATTTTCCCATTATATTTAACTCCTGTTCAACCTTGTCCCTCCACCTTTTACATGGTCTTCCTCCATTTGTTGTTCCTTCCAATGTAGCTGTTGCAATTTGCTTGGCATTCATTGGTTTTGCATTTTTTCAACATTACCATACCATCTTAGTTGGAGTGACTATAAATTTTACAACATTTGCCCCTTGTAATACATCCTTTATGTGCATGTTTTTTCCTATTCTCCAGCATTCTCCTTCTTTTATGGGTCTAAATATTTTTCTTATGATCTTGTGTTTAAACAGTGTCAGCATGTTTGCTTCTTCTGTGGTTGTTGTCCAGGTGTCTGACTCCTAAGTCAGTATGGACTGTATTAAGGTTTTATGTAGTTTTAATTCAGTATTCTGAGACAGGAATTTTGACCTGAAGAGTTTAATGTGTGCTAAGTATGCATGATTTGCTACCATAATATTGGAACGAACATCTGTTGAGATTTTGTTTTCATTGTTTAAAACTGATCCAAAGTATGTGAAGCTGTCAACAACACCTTCAAATTTAAAATCACCTATTGTCAGATTCTGGAGATATCTTCTTACTTTTGTACAGGACACTTTCATGTACTTGGTTTTCTCTTCATTGATTTACTAATCCCATTTTTCTGCCTTCAATTACAGACTTCTTTAAAAAGTATATTTTTTCCAATACCATTAAATTATGCACAAGGTTTATGAAATAACAGATAGTCAAAAACCCAGGCATTCTGGATTTTTAAGCAACCAGCCTGGTTGGAAATTTCTGGGTCAAGAAAGAGCATGTATCCATGGAAAAAGAGGATGTATGGTAGCACTATATTAAGCTAACTTCAGATTCACATATTCTCAAGCACTTCACAGCAGCCCGTGGGTTTTATTGGACAACGTCATGGATCACAGTTGGTCTATACTTCGTGGTCCATAACACTCACCAGTAACACACACGCCTGTGTGAAGCATACACAGCATCTCCCACCTCTGACAGAGGAGCATTGGCTCTGATTTGTAGTATGAAGCATTGCTATGAGCTATTCAGCATTCACACTGCACAGCAGGTAAAGGCCATGCCACAGCTCAGGGGGTTAGTTGCCAGAATGTTACCGCAAAGGCCAGGGTTCGATCCCAGGTCAGTCCACGTGAGATTTTTGGTGGACAAAGTGGCACTGGGACAGATTTTTGTCCATGGCTTGATAGGGTTTGCAGTGGTTAAAATGCATATAACAAATTGGCATATTAAAAGAAATGACCAGGACTTCTATTATGGTGGACCACTTCACGTTCAGCAGGTCATTCAGTACAGAAAAAAATGACAGATCCATAAGCAAGTCAATCATCCGAATCACTTTCAAGCACAATTGCTTTCCTCTTGCTCGAGGAATTTTCCCCTACGATATGAGAAACCTGAATATCAGAATCTAATGTCAGATCCAAGACTTTGGCCTTTGCAACACACATAGTTTTAAGACTATCTGACTTCTCCACTGCCTTCTTCAGTGCGTCCATTTTTGGAGATGGAGCAAAAGTCTTATCGTTCGACATCAGTGACATCTTTCCTGCAGTTTTGTGGCTTTGTTTCGAATTTGGCAGGCTTCTCCCACTAATGTACATTATAATATTATGTTTGTCTGACATGGCTGCTGCTGCCTTAGGACCTGAAATGAATATAGAAATGATGAAAACAAAGGGCACCACAAAGGTAATTACAAAGAGGTGTTGTAAAGGACCGAAGCATTACATTATTTTAATACAATTTGTTTTAAGAGAAACACCAGCATGAAGCAGGTACTGCTCGACCATATACATACAAGATTTCCCCTATAAATTGCAACCCAATATTGAAAATCGTTCACTTTATTTTTATGTTTCCTAATATACCAAGACTGTGATAAAGAAGATGAAATATGTAAGTACAGCAGATGCTGAAAATATCCTGCACTTTCTTGAAGATGAGCAGTCACACTTTTCACAGTGTTTCTTAAACATTTTGAAGAGTTTGGTGGTCAGTGCCAGCAACAACCTGTTCAGTGTTATGTTTAAGATCCTCCAGGCTTCTCAGGCAATTGCTGTCAACTCTTTCTTTAAGAAATCCTCACAGAAATAAGGCAGGTGGCATAAGACTGGGGGATAATGGTGGCCAAAGGCCATGCCTGATAATGGGATCACAGAAGAAGTCCTACAAGAAAGCAACTGTTGTGTTATCAGTATGGATGGTCACCCCACTTTGCTGAAACTAGCAATCCCATTCATTGCCTTCCAACAGAGCAATGAATTGGCTCTAAAGATTTTGATAATTTTCTGCCGTAATTGTCTTTTCAACTTCTTTGCACCAGTTACAAAGTTCCGTCAAACTCTTTTTGTAGAAGACTAGTCCCATAAACAGAAGAGCTGATAGGAGAGTATCAATGTGGTTTTTGGAGGAACAGATCAACACTTGACCAGATATTTGTAACGAGGCAAATCTTAGAGAAGTGCTGGAAAAGAACATAACCACATACCACCTCTTTATTGACTTTAAGTCAGCATACAATAGCTTATGGAGAGATAAGCTATGGATTGCCATGTAGAGACTGGAATTCCAAAGAAGTTAGAAGAGATGTGCAGAGCAATTACTGGTGAGATCTTTGCCAAAGTCAAAGCAGGAAAGGAAGTTTCAGATGAGTTTATGTTACAGAAAGGTTTAAGACAACAGGACGCCGTTGCTCCTCTGCTATTCAATGTGGCCTTGGAGATGGCCACTCAGAATGTGTGCAGAGACACAACGGGTAATTTTTTTAAAAGCCACCAAATTTTGGCATCTCAGGAAGAAGGACTGAAGATGTGCAAGAGGTGTTTAATCCCTTGCAGACAACACACAAATAGGACAGATCATAAATGAAAGGACAACAAAATTCTTGACTGTATCAAGGAAAACAAAGAGAACAGAACTATACATAACAATTGGACAATACACTTTCGATACCGTTGAGGAATCTGCATATCTTGGAACATTATGACATAAGAACCAAGCTAGCATGAAGAAAAAACCATGCAAATAAAGCATATTTCGCACTTCTACCCTTGCTTAAGAGTTATATCATTCCCAGACACATCAAGATAAGAGTTTATAAAATGTTAATTAGACCCGCCATCCTGTATGGAGCAAAAGCATGGACCCTCAGTGAAGATACCTGTGAATGCTTGAGGGCATCTGAGAGGAAAATCCTTATGAGGACCTATGGAGCTCCATATAGCAAGGGCTGGAAGAGAATCAGATACAACTATAAATTACAGACTCTGTATTAAGATGTGGACATTGTAACCCTTATACGGGTGAGAAGACTGGACTGGATTGGTCACATCAATCAGATGGGTGATAACAGAAAAGTCAAGCAAATATTCAACAGTCAAGCTGAAGGTGTAAGAACAGGAGGAAGACCAAGATCTAGATGGTGGGGATGTGTTTGGACAGGTATTAAGAAGGGAAGAATTATGAATTTGGAGGAAATACCTAGGAACAGGCATGAATCGAAGAAAGCCATTGAGGAGGTGAAGGTTCACTTGGGACTGCAGGGAGGGGGAGGAGGAGGAGGAGGAGGAGGAGGAGGAGGAGGAGGAGGAGGAGGAGGAGGAGGAGGAGGAGGAGGAGGAAGAAGAATTGTCTCTTCAGAGAACCATGGTGCACAATTAATTTCCAAGACACTGCACACCCAACACACAATTTTTCACAAATGCAGAGAATTTACATGCAGTGCATGTGGGTTTTCAGCACTCCATATTCTACTGTTTTGACACTTAATGTATCCACTCAAGTAGGACTATGCTTCATCCATAAAAAACAGTGCCCAACACATAAATGCCTTCATGCACAGAACCACAAAACTAACAGCAATACTGAATTCTTGCAGCTGTGTCAGAGAGAGAGAGAGAGGGGGGGGGGGGGCGGGAGAGTGTGTGTGTGTGTGTGGGTGGTGTGTGCATGATTTACATGGCTTCTTCAGGCAGACACAGCAAATGCTGGTGTAACGCCTTAAATTAAGTCACAACTGCTTCTTTCCACATTCTTTCCTATTCATCACTCACTATCACTTTATCATTCAATGTCACATAGCTGCAGCTACACAAAGAGTCACAGTGCTGTGACAGCACAGTCAGCATACTGACTAGACTATGGGCCACACATCCAAAGAATGATGGTTCAATTCCTGGCAGGGATCAGAGATTTGCTCTCTTCTCTAAAATATCCAGGCCAGTGCTGGGACCCAACTAGACTCCTATTCAATGGGTACCAGGTGATCTTTCCCCAGGTATGAAGTGGCTACGGCATGAAGCTGACCACTCACTTCCAATACAGTGTCACGGATAAGAATGTTTGAAGCTATACCCCCACTCCCCCATAGACCTTCAGAGTTTGCAAAGGGACAGTTTTTACTACAAGTGCCACTGCATAAACTACAGCTAAACAAAAATTATTACAATTTTGTGTCTGGTATAGACAGCAGGTTGTTAAATCTGCAAAGAGTACAAGATTCAAAAACTCTGACTCCTTTACTTGTAGGATAAAACATATACGGTGATTATGAAATATTACTGTAAAGCTCTCTGCGAAAGTATGGTGCCACGATGAGTTATAGAGGATGAAGAGGCAAAGCGCCATGCGTTTTTAACCTCAGGTATGTGGTCAGCTGTACACTTGGAACTTTTCTATGTGGAAATTAGGCTACTATGCATTAATAGGTGCATCACATATACAGATTCATAAAGATACATCAAAGGACTACAATAATATATACAAAATTCATCACATGAATAAAATGTATGTGATACTTGCATAGTAAAAGTGCTGCACAGTGTGTTAGGTTTCATGATATATCACTTACTGGCATGCCATCTTACACAGTCTGACAATTATATAATGCGACTGAGGTTATAGAATAAAACTAGAACAAAAGACTTGAGTACTATCTGTATTTTATTCAAAGTGCATCCCTTCTGCATCGATACAGTGAGTGGCACAATCTAGCAAAGACTGGAACGACCTCTGCACGTCTTCTTGTGGTATGGCCCAAAGACTCGATGTCACAGCTCCCTGGATGTCTTCAACATCTTCAAAGAGGCGCCCTTTCAATGGTAACTTCAGTCTGGGGAACAGACAATAATCACAGGGGGATAAATCAGGGGAGTAGGGCAGATGATTGAGCATACACACTTGTTTTCGGGCTAAAACTTCTTGTACAGCAACTGCCCGGTGAACTGGTGCATTGTCGTGAAGAAGAAACCAACTGCCTGGGGCTCAGTACTCGGGCCAGACATGGCAAATCCTCTTGCATAGGCGTTCCAGAACACTCAAATAAAAACTTCCAGTGACGGTTTGAGGGACAAACTCATGGTGAATAACTCCCTTGCTGTCATAGAAACACACAAGCATTGTCTTCACTTTTGACTTTTGAAGACAAACTTTTTTGCCTTTTGGTGATGCTGGTGACTTCCATTCAGCACTTTGGCTTTTAGTTGTGGGATCATAGTGAAAACACCAAGTTTCATTCTCTGCTACAATCGAATTCAAGAAATTTTTATTTCTACGAGCAGTTTTAATGATGTCTTTTGCGTACTAACATGCTCGTGTCTTTGATCATCAGACAATGAATGCGGCACAAACCGGGAAGCGACCTTTCTCTTGCCCAAGTCTTCCACTAAGATTTGACGAATCGTCTCCCTGTTAACATCAAACTCATCAGCCATCATTCTCACAGTTGCACAGCGTTGTTCTTCTTGCATTCGTTCTCTCACTTTTGCAATGAGTCCCTCGTTACGAACAGAAAATGGACGCCCAGGCCTGGCATCATCTTCAATCGTTTCCACACTACTTTTGAATCGTGCATACCACCTGAATATCTGTGCACGAGATAAACAATTATCCCCATACACTTGTCTCATCAATTCCACAGTCTCAGCTGCAGTTTTCCTGAGTTTAAAACAGAATTTAATGTTCACTCTCTGCTCCATGCCGCTACTGTGACCACGTCCTCTCACTACCTGCACAACATGGCGCCATATTTCCTGCCATGCTCAGCGTGCGGCGTTGCAGTGTTGCCAGATTACAGACGAAGGTTGGGAACATGGATGGCATGCATTGCTTCATAGATGGCACTCCTATCTTGGTCAAAATAAAATCAGTCGCATTATATAATTGTCAGGCTGTGTATATCAAACAAGAAAAGGGGTATATATGTTGCGGGTTCTTTCATGCTGTTCTATCTTTTGACAAAACTTATGACTGATCGGAGACTTCAGAGTTTACAAAAACACTTACGAACACACTACACATTCTACACCCTTCTCCTACACACATTTGACATTCTCAAGGCAGTGAAGTTTTGTATTCCGGTCTTCTGGGTTATGAAAACCTGCAGCCTGGTATATTCCTCCAAAATGCTCACATCCACTGTATATTTTAGAATCACGTTGTGTATGCTGAGACTTGTTTTACTATATGTTTCATACACTACAATATCAACACAAAACATGCCGCCACGCTCAACAGTGTAAAACAGTACAATTAGTGTTGATCAAGCTTACAAAAAAAACTGACTTCAATCAACTACACACATAAGTGAAAAATGATGAGGAATCCACTACAAACACCCAAGAAAAAAATTCAACTGAAGTGATATTTTATCCAGTTTACTTTAGTACTTATGTTTATAAAATCCATTTAACTGACGGACACACACTGCTTTTTAGACAAAATGGATGCTGCCTGGTAATGGCAGTTATTGCCACAATATGTTGCAAGTGTGTGCAATATAAATAACATACATGTAGCGTTGTAGCTGCCAGAAACATAGAAAAATAGATATCATATCCACTAAAGTGTGTCATAAACCATAAGCCATAATATGAAACTTTGGGAACATTGCAAAAAGTAATTTATACGAAAACATACACCCCAACATAACGGTGTAAATTTTAGGCATCTCAGGCGCTGAAACTGAAAAATATATGCAAGAAGTATCTGTATTCCTACCTCTCTTCAGATAGCTGATGGTACTGTATGGTGTGAAATGGAAGTCTTCTTGCAAGTATCCATTGACCAGAAGATGGGCAAGAATAGCTTCTCCCATCTCTCGTGAGAATTTAGGCACTGGGACAGATTTGACACGCAAGCTTCCTGCTCCCTTCCCATACCATGCATCTGCCAACTTCTGTGCTGAACTCACACAGAATTAATGCAATTAGAAACACCACCTGAACTTATGATTATAAAAACATGAGAACTGTGCAGAAATTAATAATAGATAATGGCTTGAAATGGTCATGGAGGTGTATTCAGTGTTGAAAGAGGCAAGATAGTAATGACAGTATTAAACGGCACAAACACCAATGTACAAACATCAGTACTGTACACAAATTAAGCCTCTACTTTAGGAGAATAAGGGAAAAAAGGATGGGAAAACAACATTAAGAAATGGAACAAAACTTACAAGAAGACAGGCAATGGACATAACAACATAATACGAAGGCGCGTTTGCGTATGCATTGTTGCCTTAGTTATCCGGCATGCACATCAAATCTTTTCTGAGTCATATGAATATTCTCATCTGTGGCCTGTATGGCTCTACCATATTTTTCCACATTATCGACTTTGTCTGAAATATTTTATTCCAAGAAGAGTTTTGAGAGATATCATAAATATACACAGGTCTTTATGCACAATGCCTGTCATTCTTGTCAGACTTTAATCAAACTTGAATTTTCTCTACTGAGTTTTGAAAAATCCTCAAATATCAAATTTCATGAAAATCTATCCAGTGGGAGCTGAGCTGTTCCACACAGACAGACAGACAGACTGACAGAGATGAATGGAAAGATGTGACAAAGCTAAACGTCGCCTTTTAAAATTTTGTGAACACACCTAAAAAGACAAATTTCACAATAAGCTAGAACAAAACTGTACACATGAGAAGAGTTCAATAAAATGAACAAATGAAGGCTTAAAGAAACTTCATCACACAGCATCCAAGAAAAAAATTACACAGAATGCAACCATAATGCCCGAAAATTGCATCAGACTCTCAAAGACATACAAATTTGGTAGATATCAGAAAATGTTATGTGAAATATATTATTTGCCTTCCTTATTCATCCAGGACATACTGTCTGCGAACCCTTCTGCCATGTTAAGTAGATACACACACAAGAACAAAGAAAGAAAGAAATTTTACACACCACACATCAAGTTCCTATGAAGTATCAAGAAACACACAGCAAAAGATACAAACTGACATCATGAATTACACAAATTTTAAATTACTGTACTGCAAGAAAAACTTGGAAAATTAAGGGTACAATGTTATGGACAAAAAACATTTTCCTTGGTAGATTTGATTGGCTAATATAATTTTGAAGAGAATATAATTTCAGTCATTTTTAAATATGCTGAGCAACCAACAGGGCATTATTAACAGTGTAATTATATATGAGATCAGGCCTACTGTAATGTGCTTTGCACCTGAAATATATTATGAAACTGTATTATATGTCCTAGACATTTTTTGAATGAGATATACAATAGTGTGGTTTTCCTCCATCCTGCTTACTAGGCTCTATTATTCCAAAAACTTCAGATCAAGTACACAGCAATGGTTTCACACAAATAAATGAGACAACAGCACATAGGAGATTTTTAAAAACTTGATAATATTAGCAAATATTCATATGTTTCAGAATTATATATGCAATACTATTAAGAACAATCTTTAAGTAAGATGAATACATTATCCAAATTACCTGTCAATTTTGTGTCATTTCTGGCAGCATTTGAGATTAACTGATAAAACACTTGACAAAATGAAGTGATGACCATCTCCTTTCTTTCCTTTGGTTTGCTACAGTGATCACACATTGCATTACAGTCCTGATTGTCCCATGCTTCATCAAAATGTGATGCTATAATAGCGCGTCTGCATCTGCAATAAAATTAATGGACAAACAAACAAAGCTGTAAGCTTTGACATGGAAAATACGATGTATGTAAAGTTCTGTAATAGTTTACACTGTGCTGGTGTGTGGCTTCCTGGTGTCAGGAACAATTCAGTGCAGCAAGAACTGAGCAATAATGCTCATCCTTATCTTTCTTCTTCACATATTAGGCCACGTAACCTGTTTCACCTCAAACTGAGCCCTCCAGTCTTTTCTAGGTCATCCCCAACCTCCTGTTACATGGAACTTGATATTTTATTGTTGATTCCTTAATTCTGGCCTCCATATGCCTGTACACGTATGCCATTTCTCTCTCTGTTCTTCCTCCAGTTTGTTTAAATGTTTCACTTTTATTTGTGTTTTAATGTCAACATTAATATACTATTAGATAATCTGCATCCAGTTACTGCTCTCAAAAAATTTGTTTCTCCTGTTTGTAATACTGTTTTGTGGTCTTCTTCAGGGCTGTGGAGTCGGTACACAAAAGCTCTGACTCCTCGATTTTTAAAACTTCCGACTCCGACTCCTCAATTTCTAAAACCCCGACTCATTCATCAAAGCTCAATATGTATTAACCTTTTAAAGCCCAGCGGTAACTTTACATATCACCAGGTTTAGCTAAAAATTCTACGTGGTGCCCACATTGCGTTTATGTATTTTGTATGGATCTCAGAACAAACAGCAACTTTTGCCTTATAAAACATTAAGAGACTGGTTTTTATAACCGAAGTGGAGCGTGTTTACTGTGCAGTACGCACTGAGCCGTTATATAAACCAGACATGCTTCGTCTTTAAAGGGTTAATAATTGTAGACCTATAAGACATTTCATCACCACCACGTGTATCATCAGGCTACTTTTTTGACTTATAACCTACATTTAACTATAAGTCTAACGGCTACTGTAGCTATCAGGGCTCTGGAGTTGGAGTATCTAGTTAAGATTTTAGACTGAGGTCGGAGTCAGAGTTGGTACATTTTTACCGACTCCGACTCCACCTAAAAATTCCTTCCGACTCCGACTCTACCTAAAATTCCTTCCAACTCCATGACTCCGACTCTGCCTCCACAGCCCTGGTCTTCTTTCATCACCAAGTTTCACATACAAGTAGACAAAGTGGGAGGGTCTAAAACTTAATTTCTGTTGCTTTAGTGTTCACTCTTCTTACCCCACATGGATTGCTGTGCCAAACATACAGTTATAATTTCAAACCAGCACTGCATGTGCCATACAAATGAACTGTGTTGACAAAATTTTCAGACAAACAAAGGCAAGGTTAAATATCAGTACATGGAAAATCAACACACACACATCACAGAAATACAAACAAATCTCAGATGCAGACTGGTTATCATGACTGAGGATTCTCATAAGCTTTCACCAGGTCCTCACAGAAAGGCCAGGATAATAACTCAAACTCGGCCATGACTGCTTCCTTCTGCATTCATTCTAGTTCATCATTCGCTGATCATCCCATAATTTCACACTATATAAACTCAGCTATTTAAAATGCTGTTAAACAAACAACATATAAATCAAATATGCAGATAAATAATAGAAAAGTATTATGTATTGTAGCTGAATTTGAACACATGAACATACAGAACTGTAACAGACACTTCACATAGTACATATAGCATACCAGAGGGGCACACAAATTTCAGGTGCCAGGTGGCCTTGATGACTTAAATTTTCTAAGGTGGTGCCTAATATTCATCAATCCTCAGTAAGGAACTTGCTTCATGTCACCCTTCTAGCACCTAGAATTTTAAGGTGGCTCCTAGATTTGTGGGAAATTTGTGTATCCCTGGTGTACAATGTGCAGCAAAACTCGACATACCTATATGCATCCAAACAGTATTCAACAATGCTGTACAAATTTTGTAGGCCAGTTTGCTGGGTGAACACCATGGAACTGAGTTTGAACACATCAGACAAGCGATACATCAGGATGCACTCAGCATGCTTATTGTCTCGACCTGCACGCCCACTTTCCTGCAAGTAGGAAGAAAAATATAAATATGCACAATACATTACATAAATCAAATCCAGTTCTATTTTGCATCAACTAACTTTTACTTACCTTGGTACGTGTTTAAAATTACTTCAAATTAAATCAGAACACATGCTCTGGAATGTCCAGGTTTCAAACCCCAGCAGAGGTCCAGAATTTCCACACCCATAGGGGCCAGCCCCAAGGTCCACCCAGGCTCCTGTACAATGGGTACTGGGGCTCTTTCCTAATGGTGAAGTGGCTGGGGCACGGCATTGATCACCCACCCCTATCTAGCACTGAGGTTAAAGAAAGAGTAGAGCCATACCTCTACTCCCCCTCTGTGCGTTCACAGCATGTTCTAGGGAGAACACTACTTTCTTCTTTACTCATGCTACATTTTCATACTCTCATCTTTCACATCACTAGTTTCTGCCACATTATCCACTTATACAGTCATACAGACTCCTTAAGGCCAAATTTGTTTTATGCTGTGTTCACAAGAGTTTTATCAGCTGTCTGTAACAAGTAAGAATCTGGTATGAACAGCAGTGCTGGTAACTCTTCACACAACGATAACCTGTACCAGTATCAGGATAAAAATGTAGTGGTAAAACTGAAGTGTACTGGCATTATCAATTTATGCACTCCTAGTTCTGCAACAAGAATTTGAGTGTAGACACTAATCATGTACATCTGGTTCATCATTTAAAATTACCTGATAAAAGTTTTCCATTGATTTGGACAAGGAATGATGAATCACAAATCGAACGTCGGGTTTGTCAATGCCCAAACCAAATGCAATAGTAGCAACCACAGCCTGTGGAAGAAAAAAACTGGTACATATGTCAACATCTTCAATTTTGCTATCATTAAAGTAAAATGATACTGTATTCGTGTTGCGTGTTGCCAATGAGGGACAAGGTCTGCAGTGGGACTCAAAACCATTTGTGGCATCTCTGGTATAAAACAAGGCAAAAGTATGAAGTGAACATACATCAATAATATGATCCTACCTGATATTCACCACTGAGCCATTTGGTATGCACTTTACTTCGCAGTGTTGCATCAAGGTTGGCATGATAACAGCCTACTCGAAGTTTCCTGTTTCTAAGTCCATGCATCAGCTGCTCACAGTCTTTTATAGAAGTGGTGTATATGATTCCTGACTGACCCCTATACCGTGTCTTCAACAATTCTTCTAGTTCTTGAAGACATTCTTCCTGAGATGACGACTTCGTTCGAACCTGCGAATAATGTCTATTTCTAAGACACATGTGTCTATGACATATTTTTAAATGTTTCAAAACAAAGATTATAAAACACAGGTGTATACGTAATTTAAGTAACACATTTTAAAATCCACAAGGATTTTGCAGTTAATTTCTGACCTGTTCCAAGTAAAAAACATTTTCACTGAAATAATACCAAAACAAATGAAAGTGCATTACCACTTGCCACATAATCATGCTTACATTTTGTGCATATGATTGTGTGACTAAGTAATTTCCTTCCATTTATGCCAACATAATTATAAAATATTCTCTCCTTAAAAACTGTGGGAACGGAGGAAATAACAAAGCCTTGGTTGACCTAAGCATACAGTAACTGATAATTAAAACAGATGGTTGCAATAATGATACCGGTAATATATCTAGTGAAGTGAACCATGACAGCCCTGATGAAATTTTAGGCATTACATTTGTAGTTTTGCAAGGTTCAGAAATATTTTGCAAAACAAATTAAAAATTTGTGAAACATAAAGACTACTGAACAAAAATAAGCTACCAACATCGTCACTTTATAAATGACATTATCAACCAGCACAGCTACATTGAACATAGTGTACCAGAAATATGGATTTTAATGCAGTCTCACAATGACTTCAATTTGAAACTAAAATCCAGGTCATGTAATAATGCAGCATGTCAACAAATGTCTATGTCTACTTCTGACATTGACATGCATATAACACCATGTACTATTCAAGTGGTCAGATGCATCATATGTCACAGCAAATACACACACACACTGCTCATTCAGACCTCAGCTTGATTTTATATACATACTGTGCACATTCAGAGCTAATAACAACCCTTACAACCTATTTTCAGTGATTTTCTGGGCTCTGATTACCAGTTTCTTAATATCATTTAATGCGTCCAATGTTCCTTTTCAAACAGGTTAAGAGACACAGAAACAGTCAGTCAGCCAGTCATATGGTGTTCTGGAAGTACATCTATAACCAGAAATTAGTCTAAATTACAAATCTGGTTCCTTATTCATCTCTTTGAACATTCCATACCTCATAGTAGAGGTTTGGTCTATTGAAGGACGCTTTCAATACGAGGCAGCCCTGGATACACAACATTTTCTGAACATCTATTGTGATTTTTGAAGTGGATGTAGCAGTAAGTCCCAGGATGGAGACATCAGGAAACATCCCTTTCAATATACCAAGGAACTTGTAGTCTGCAACGGAAACAATAAATAGGATAAAGATAATTTTAATACTTTCCATACCATGTTGGTAATTCAATGTATTAATATATCAGACATGATAGATATTTTAAGCAGTATATAAAATTCAGTTTCTAGCTGAATTCTTTCAGCCCACATTTTAAGTAGATAATTTTATGCTTTTAGTTGACTGCAAGAGATATATCAAGAGGTTTGCAAATACACCCAGCCCTTGTTTTATGCCCTTTTGCTTTAATGCCCCTTGCCAACTTCCGTCACTTCTTAATTTGTGCTCTCTCATTTCTAGTTTAACACCCTTTGGCTGCCTGTGTTACATTATGCTAACCCCTAATTTCTGATGGGAATATCATTTTTGGTTTATGCCCACTTTTTCAGGAACACAACTAGGGTGTAAAACAGGGGCTGTGTGGATGTTGACTTTCCAACTTGTTTGCAGTTCTGCAAAATGTCAGAACATGAAGATCTTCCCATTCGTAAGAATTTCTCCATCTCACAAAAGTGGAATCTGACCCGTGACAACATAAAAACTCTCTGAGAGTATACAAGCCGAGTAGGTTTAATGAATACCTTATGTTTTAATAAAAAACGGTTGGGCAAAAGAAGAGTAACACCACACTCTGTGATAACAACCTAAAAAGTAAATAGTCACAACCACATTAAGCGTTGTAAAAACTGGTGCCATAACATGTCAACAGAAATTTCAAGGTGTTTAATTAAACATTTCAACATTTTCATCTATTATGAGTAACAGTTACAACAAGAATTTTCACAATATTTAGACACGGTTATTAGAGTAACCCTTTAAACATGAAGCATAAACTGTTTTTTATTTTAAAGACTCAGTTCATACTGCACAGTAAACACTTTTCCTCTCGGTTATAAAAACCAATCACTTTATATTATATAGAGTAAAAGTCGCTGTCTGTTCCGAGATAAATACAAAAAACATAACTACAGTGTGGGCAGAATGTACAGTTTTTGAATGTTGAAGCCTATTGGTGCATGAAGTAACCAGTAGATTTTAACAGGTTAAGGTTACACCACATACAGATTCAGAACTACCTGGTTTACAGACTTATTAAATATTAAACCCTCAAAATGTTCAATGCAACATAATGTAGAAGTTTCTCAGTTTGGAATGTTCACATTTCCAGATGGACTGAAGGTCACAATGAATAAAATAAAGAGATTTTGAACAGCAGGAACCAAAATGTCTAGTATCTGTAAGCCTTCAAAGTCTGACATTAAGCACAGCACACTAAACAGCTACAAACATAATGCTAGGTTAGGTAATAATGGAAACTGGATGATGACCAGGCCATTTAATTGCACAGCACATGGTCTCCACAACAACAGTAACTGTTAAACTGGTAATTTCTTTGGAAATATACACGTAAATGGGTGGATAATATTAAAATCTTCTGTAACTAAATGGAACGTAGTTGTGTTGAGACATATTTTATCTTGAGTCTATTAAAATTAAGCTTATGGAAATAGTGTGTGAAGGTGTCGACTGGTTTCACCTGGCTCAGGATAGGGCCCAGTAACAGACTCTTGTTAACATGATAAGGAACCTCAAGATCCCATAATATGCAGGAAATTTCGTGACCAGCTCTGGTGGCTGTTAGCTTCTAAATGACTCAGTTCCATGGAGTTAAAGTGACAGCTTAACTTTTAATTACCTTGTTAAAATTTAAGAACTCTGCATTAAAATTACTTCGGTGGTGAACGCTTAAAACAGACATAAGATTCAGGCCAGTTCCAAGATGTAAACATATCAGCAGTGCACAAATAAACTTGAGAAATTACAAACCTGGGCGAAAATCATGACCCCACTGGGAACAACAGTGGACTTCATCAATAGCTATAAGAGACAGGCGGCCAAGTCCATACATTTTCTGCACCTTTGTCATGAAATTCTTACTTTTTGCCAGCTTTTCAGGTGTTACATACAGCAGCTTTAGTTTTCCATTCTTGTTCAACATGGCCTGTAATAAAGATCTTACAGGTTTCCCTCCATGTTGTCACAATAAGTCACCATAATGAAGGGTATCTAACATATCCCTTTACAAAACCAACAATGTCCAAGCAAACCGCCAAGTAACTAAACAGAAAGTGGAACTGCAGAAATTTAAAGAAAATGTTTAGTAGAATTTTATAAACATCATATGTAGTGGTTATTTGATAAAGTGTGGCCCTTACTCTGTGAGAACTCCATCTTCTTCAACTGAAATACCAGACACCACACATGATCTAAGCATTCATCACCTACAAAAATCAACATCCCTCACCTACTCAAACCCACGCACTATAAGCCTTGTTACTTTCATTCCTACACCAACAGAGTTCCTGCCATATTACTGTCAAAATAATTGTAACAAACGTACTACTCCCCACACAGTATTGTAATTACTGAACTTGCATCATCCTGATCAATTCAGCTTTTGCTGATTTACATTTATGACATCACACATTAGATACACTATTTCATTACAGTCTTTAACATATACATACGTAAAAGGCAAAGGTAAAGTTGTCGCCATGCATGCCATTAAGGCATACAGATGAGTGGAGGTACAGTTTCACTCATTCTTAACCTTGGTACTACATGGGGTGAGTGGTCAGCTTCCCACCCTGGCTGCTTTAGCCCTGGGGATACAGCCCCCAGTACCCATTCAATAAGAAGGGTGGTAGGTCCTGGAATGGGGCTGGATAGTTTGGAGAAAGGATAAACCTCTCCCCTGCAGCGACTCAAACTGTGATTCCTTGGATGCCTATCCAACAGCCTAGTTACTATGCTACTCTGGTTCCCAACATAATAAAAATACATGGACATACATATACTGCTCAATCACACGTATATCAGTGCGTATTTTAATAATGTAGTGGGCCTGGAGATGACCAATCTTCGCAACACGCTGTCGACATACCAATGAAATTAAATGATGGTATGGGCATTGTGACTTCCCATACTAATGTGATAGGGGCATTTTTAACTTAGGTTGTGAACGCCATGCCAAGTGGCTTTTTATGGGTCTGCAAAGCTGTGCACGCATTAATAAGCTGTGCTGTGACCTTCTGCAAGAACGTCTATGAGGTACGTACAACCTTTTCAACTTTCCCATTCTGTAGACATACTGTATACTTTGATGCAATTTCATTCAATTAATACTTAATATGCACTTTGTGTTTACCTTTTCTCAGATCTAAACCGAAATGCTTTTGCCACTTGCACTTAAGGTTTGTCCACAGTGCAATTTTGTCATGCATCTTGTTCAGATTACCACAATGTTGCAAATTCTCTCTACAGCTAGGGCAGCATAGTCAGTGTGGTCAATGCACTATGGAATGGATGACTGAGGAACTGTGATTTAGTTTCTTGCAGGGATTATTTTATCAGCTCCTTTGAAGCAAAATATTCCACCCATAAAAACAAAGTGCTGACATGGATCCCAGAGCTGTATGTCCATAGCTTTCACCTGTAGAACACAGTTTCAGGTGACAGTTATGGAACAGGATATGCTCATTTCAAATCACAAAATATGACATTTCTTTCCTCTTGCAAAAGAGTGTTCTATCAGGAGCAGGTAACTTGACAGCACTGTTCCATATTTTCACACATTTTACCTAAAACCACCATTCTTTTCCCTAAATTTATTATTTTCCAGTACCATGCAACATTTTTCATGTTATCCTTCTAGACTTGCACAGTCCTTTCTCTTCTCTTAGTTCAAATTTCATTTATAACACTTCATACTACAACCTTTGCCCGTTTCTGTCACAAGGCTACCAGCCCATGTAACAGTTCACTCAGGATAACCCCCTGTTCCGCTATTACCAAAAACTTTAAATTAAATGCAGAACTACAGGTCAAAACACTGATTAGTGGTTAAAGCTAACACTACGAAATTCTGTACGATGATAACAGATGACTCTACCGTTCACATTTTATAACAAACTGCAAATTAACAGTTGGTTGGAATAGGCCCCTGGCCCCTCAATTAATAATAACTACATACATCTTGAATGGATTTGACTTCTTCTTTGGTGCTTGTAGCACTAAGCATGGCTGCAGGCACTTCAAGTGCTTTGAGTGCCATCAACTGATCCTCCATTAGGGATACCAAGGGGGATACCACCAAGGTGACACCTAATTGACAAGAGAATAAATCTGAAATAAGAATTCACTATGCTTTATATTTACATCTGCTAATAAACTGTAATTACGAAACTATTACTTATGGATGCCCCTGATTTTTGGCTGTGCTGTGAACTTAATTGAATTTCCCTCTAAAACTTGTGTCAGGGAACACAAACGTGTGTGTGTGTGTGTGTGTGTGTGTGTGTGTGTGAGTGAGTAAGCACGCGCGCGCATGCAAATATCAAGTGTGAAGACTTGTATATGGTGCTATCAGCAAGCATAAAAACACCTTTCTGTTCACTTCTGTCTAAATCATCTTTAAGGGTCTTTCAGTATGCTATCTTAAGGAAGAAAAGTCCTGTGTGTTCAATGGCATCTCCACTATCATGAGTTGTTTCCGATATAGTAGCATATATAAGGCCCCTGCACACGCTGCAATGTGAGGAGCCCCATGGATTGGCGGCCCTCAAACATACAGAATACTAAAATCTGTTGTACGTTCTTTCAGACTGCATACCATTTTTCTTAACGATGGCAGTATTCTGGAGCTCTGTTAAGAGATCTGAGAGTAACTTGGCTAATAATTACAGGGGGCCCCAACTGCAGAATGGCGAGGGGGTCCCCAATTATTGAGTTGTGGGGACAGAGGTGGGGACCTGATTATTGAGTAGGAGGGAGGGAAGCACCTGGTTATGTACGTCACTGTGCCCACAGCTTCAAAATTTCAGGATTACTACCAACGTTTACAAAATGAGTAACATATTTACATCTCTACATAATGTCACACAAGCACTTCTGCTGTAAGTAACCACAGATAACAGAACAATCTCTGTGAGACTTGTGTTAGAATTTCGTAAGCTTAACACATTCAAGACTTTTCTGTCCTCTGTTTCTGTAACTGGCCACAGCCAACTATGGATGTGGAGTGTATTCAACAGAGCTACATTCAAGAATCACAGACCCTTCTCATAAATTTAACTCTATGCGAAAAGCAGTTCCAACCTGAAGTAACTTCATGTACTTCATATGCTCTTAAGAGGCACTTAAATATGTTCTAGTACTAAAGCATTGAATGCTAACTTACATCACTCATTACGTAATGCAAAGAGAACACTTTACACTTCATAATCACCACATACCTACTGCCATCTGGTTACAGAAGTCTTAACCCACTATGTCCAAATTACCTGCTTGCATATGAACACTGAAGTGTTTTGAAAGCAGACTCTAGTAATTTCTATGGATGACATAACAATGTAAGTCACTACTGGATGGTCATACATGCTTACAAATATTTTATAGTTTGCCCTTGACACTATGCGAACTACATATAAAAAATCCTGTGCATTTCATCAATAAAACTCACGGTAACCACCAGCTAGTATTTTCCAACAGATGAATAGCTGTACTGTCACTACTTGTCCTTCAACTACATACACCTGAGCTCAATGCTTTGTTCTCCTCTGCTACACTTAACTCCCCTCTTCTCTCATGCAGCCATGAAGGCATCACAGAATGATACATAAACATATAAATGTAGAGACAATATATAAGTTATTTCATACCACATTTACATTACCACTTTTAAGAAGTGCTGGAAGTTGGTAACAAAGACTTTTCCCACCTCCCGTAGGCATTATGAGAATAACATCTTCATTAGACATGGTTGCATTGATTGTTTCAAGTTGCAAGGGGCGAAATCCATTCAATTTGAAGACTGAATTCAGCACCTCTTTTACCTTGTTAGACCAGGGGAAATCTGAAAACAGACAACCATATGAATATACAAATTGTAATACATTCGTAAGTACACAATGATACTGAAAATAAATGGATCCACAATTAAAAATTTCAAAAAGCAACTCAAACAAAAATTGGCTTAAGCAGAAACCTGTTACTTTTTCACACACAAAGTCACAATATAAAATTCTGTAAGTCAGTTTATAAGAACAGATATGCATGAGTAATAAGGAAGGTGTTTTACACTCCTCCAACATAATCTCTCTTCATGGCAACACACTTTACACATCTTGTTAAAAGGTGAAAAATACAGTCACTGAAGACGTCCAAAAGAACCATATTTAGTTTGGAAGTTAAGTTCTTTCAAGTGTCCTCACATCCTAAAATCTTCTTCCTTTGCACGTAATTTTTGCTTCAGGGAATAGATAAAAATCAGCCGGGGAGAGATCAGATGAACAAGGTGGGTGGCTGATGTGATTCACAACACTTCACAGTCATGGCAGAATGAGCAGATGCATTGTTATGCAAAAATAACCAAATACCTTTCTCCCAAAATTGTCCCCTCTCTCAAAATCTGAATCAATAACCTTTTTGGACCCTGTATGTTGAATTCAATGTTCACTGCTTTTCTTTAAAGCACAGTTCTTTCTAAATCACACCCAGCTCATCAAAGAAAGTAATCATCACCATTCTGAACCTTGGTTTTTGCCACAGAAACTTTATGGCCCTTAGTCATGATATTATTCTCCACTTGAGACACACATACTAGGAAGAAAGCGAAAATCGGACACTATGAAAAGACACCAACAATTTACTATGTGCACTATTTAAATACGTGTTACTTAACCTTTTAAAGCCTAGCAGTAACTTTACATACCGCCAGGATTAACATTAAAAAATTCTACGTGGTGCCCACATTGCGTTTATGTGTTTTGTACGGATCTCAGAACAAACAGCAACTTTTGCCTTACAAAACATTAAGAGACTGGTTTTTATAACCGAAGTGGAGAGTGTTTACTGCGTGGTTCGCACTGAGTCCTTATGTAAAACACATTACATTTCGTCTTTAAAGGGTTAACAGCATACTCTTGCATTTTGAGAGCATATTTTGTAATTACTGGGCATACATGCATGCAAATTTTACAAATTTCGGGTGCTTAAAAATCCAGTAGCTACTTATTACAAACAGATCAGTGTCAAAAACGAAAGTTAAAACACCTTTCTTTCTTGTACTTAGGCATATTTTTATCTTGACAACAAAACATACTTCTGTGATAGGTTAGGTTTGGTTATGTTACATTAGATAACAATTTAACTTCGTTTACTTTATGTTTAATTTGAACTGGCTCTTGCAAGCAAACTGTAGTTATGAAGAATTATGATGGTAATATGTCACAACTGCATGCTAAAGAAACAAAGTGCTTTAGGTATTATATTATAATGCTGTTCAATTAATTACTATAACTATCATACTGTCAGAAATTTACATCTTCTGTGGTGTCACGCCATGCCTCTACACTGGTAAACGGTTACAGACTTTTAAGACCAGCATTCTGTTTCCATAGTTTTGATCTATTGTTAGCAACGTTTAGCAAGCACATGATACCTCCGAAACGTCAGTTCTGATTTAGTACTCGACACGCCACAACATCCTACAAGAACTGAATCTGCATCAACACCAGGGTCAGAACCTCAAATGCCGACATACCAGTACTTGACCAATCTCGGCTCGTAAGCAGATGGTTCTTCTTAAGTAAAATGGCATCTTTCTGCCTTCCTATTCTCTCCAGTAATAGTTGTTTTCTGTCATTCAGATGTAGCAACTGGGCTTCAACTTCACTCAATTCGTATTCCGCTACAGCCAGCTCTTCTTCTGCAGCTATACAAAAATAACAATTTTATTGAAATAATAAATATTATTACATTATATTTATTGTTACAGCCATGCTCATGTTGACTTTTAACTTCTTGTTTCAAGAAATAATAAGTTACCTCTGCAACTCTCTTGCTCTTTTTCCATTTTCCATTCTCATCAGACACATCACGCTACACTCTGACCACAGACAACACCACAGCCGATACACCGCACTAACCGATGACACAACTCAAATGAGATGCCACTTATGTGCCTGATGTTACTTGCAACCGGGCATGGATCAGAGATATAGTGTTATTATTTTATCTGACAACCATCAATTGCCACTTCTTCCTGTTTGCTTGTTTATCGGCTTAACGTAGCAGACTCAGCCGACCGCCGACACGCGCGGCTTAGATAAAGATAGTTATCAGGTAAAAACAAGTGTTTGCTAGATTTCCTTATTTTTTTAATTTTGTTCTTGAAAAATCCTGGAAGGCAGGGGCGTATGAATGGCTCCCACGGCTGACGGCACTCATAACAGGCTCGCGTAACGGGGGAACAAACATATCATTAACCGCCTGCATTTGGAATGTGCTCATGATTGTTTACATTCTTCCGTAAACAACACTCGGCTGCTATAATCACAGAGCACAGCCAGCTGTAATGCGTCATATCCACGGTTCGTGGTTCAAACGTCTTTTTTCTCGGGAGTAACTTACGTAACAACATGAGCACGGTTAGGAGTTGACACACTATCTGGCTAGTCCTTATCCGTGATAGATTTCACCTAGACAAGCATCAATACAACCACGGATAAGACAACGTAACTGTACAGGTTTTTCGTCGGGGAGAAGAACGGAGAGGTTAAGACTCCGCAATACTGCTTGGACTATTAGAATAAACAGTGTATAGGTACTGCTGATGGCAGTAAAGCAAAGGGCGGTACCCGTTGTAGATTTAGGATACTTAGAAGAGTGTGCCGCATGGAAATTAGAAAGTAGATTTTTCCCTAGTAAAGTGGGTGGGAAACCAGCATGGCTAGACCTACTCGATGTACCGAGTAATATTCTTTGTCGGAATTGTAAGAAACCATGCATCTTTTTATGCCAAATATACGCCCCATTCGAAGAGATAGAGAGTTGTTTTCATAGAACAGTATTTGTGTTCTTCTGTCAAGATTCTGCATGTTGCACATCGAACGACGATAAAAACTTTATAGTGTACAGATGTCAGTTAAGTAGAATAAATAGATTTTATTCGCCTGAACCTCCTGTTGAAGAAGAAAAGTGGCAACTTGATGTAACACCTGATATGTGTAAAACATGTTGTATTTGTGGTGCTAAGAGTGGTAGTCACTGTGGAAAATGTAAAGTGGCTTATTACTGTAGTAAAGAACACCAAAAAATTGACTGGAAATTAGGTCACAAGGGAAGGTGTTCAGCAGGTTAGTTGGCAGAGGACGGTATTCATTTCAGGTTTCCTATGGCCATTCAATGTGTAAGTTTTTGTGTGTGGTTCAGATGTTGTGAAAAAAATATGCTGCCTTTGTAGAAATGGAATACCTTGTTGTGTCATCACATACCCATTTATGGCCTCATGAATGATCACTGTTTAGGTGAATGCTGGCCATAATGTCATTCATGTGTAGGTGATAGTACGCAGGCAGCGAATACTGCACATGGTAGATGATGAAGATTGCTAATGGTTAATTGGTTTAAACCCAACTTAAACTGCAATGTTATGACAATTATATGACTGTTGAAATATTAAACAAACATATATTTAAACTTAAGAATTACACTTTCAGTTGCTGTGCTGACTAATCTTTAAACATTTATGTATTGAGTACTAACATTGCTTGACACAACGTACCAGTTAAAAGTTGAACATATTTTAAATTTAATAGTAGCATTTCCTCCACACCCAATGTAATGGTTACTTTGCTATGATGTTATATTTTGGAGGGTAGTGGCAGCTGTCTGCACTGGGCATAATGATTATTTTTTTGCATGAGTTTCCAGTACATGATTAATGATAACAGAGTTCACAGTGTGAATATTAGTGTTATGATTTAGGAGGCCATATTGTGCAAACTGTCCCTCTTTGTTCTGTTCTGATGGTGGACACTGTTCTGGAGTACACTGTGATATCAGTATATATGATCCTGAATGAATATTATATGAGTGATGGTATGTTGTAATAACAGGAAATGGACACGAACAAAAAGAAAATGAAGCAAAACAAGGGGTTCCACTGCCCCAGTTTGAAATAGTTACAGAGACTGAAGACTGTGTACCTAGAGAAGAGCTGTGTGACGATTTGAAAACTGATGAAGAAAAGTTGCAGGAATTTGAGCACATGATTCGGGAAGGCAAGGCAGGAACTTTACAAGGTTTGTTGGCAATGCTTGTATTGGAAGTGTGTCACAGGGTTGTGTTCAGGATGAATATATGAGAAACTTTTATTCCTGTATTATTATGCACAGACAATCCTGTATTATTATGCACAGACAACTCTCATTCTCCATTAGCCTTACAACATGACTGAGATGCTAACTTTAAGAAAAACATTTTTGTAGGTGATATTTCACTTGATGAACTGCAGAAGGTAACATCACCGGAAGACAGACAGTTTTGTAAATTCAGATCAAGGATAGGAAGAAATCCTGATCAAGTGTTGCGATATAACAGAGGTGGGAAACCTCTTTGGATATCTTCACACCACATACCAAATGAGGGTGATATTCCTTGTTGTGAGTATTGTGGGCAGCATCGCCAGTTTGAGTTTCAGGTCAGTAAAAAGCCACTGCACACTTTTTTTATTGGTGAAATCAATTCCATGGTCACAGTTTTAAGAGATAAGGATGCCCCAGGCTTGAGTAATCATTTGAAAACTGGATAAGTAATGTTTCAGGTGCATGCGAGGGTGTGTGTGTACACATAATATAGCTATGCTTACGGGCCTTGTCCAAATCATAAACTGGTAAAACAGCAGTGGTTTTACAAAGACCAATACACTATTGTCTCACACTGTACACTGAAAATAATATTGTATGTATGTAATTATTACTAGCATGTCTAATGAATACTACAGTAACCATTTAAAGCCAAGTGGTAACTATATGTACCACCTGCTGAACATTAAGAAATTCTGTTTCATGTTGTCTGATAGTGTTTCCGTTTTGTATTGTTGCCATTTACACAAAGTACATGTAGGAAGTGCGTTAGACATTGAATGGGGACCCTACTCTTCAGTCCGCAAAACAGGTGATTTTCACTTCACTGTCACATAAATCCTAGAAAGAAAGTCCATCTGAAATGGGTACAGAAGAGAATTCCTTGGTCACTGGGGGTTGGTTTGAGTCGGTCCTGACCAGCAGGATGGTGAAGGAAGCAGCCTGCCTCATGCATTCAACACATCAGGAAATATTATAATACAGCCTATCCCCACTCATTTCTCCTGGCACTACTAATGCATTTAAAGCACCCACTCTTTAAGAACAACAAATATCATGTTACTAATGCATTATAATTCTTAAAATTGACTTTGGAAACTGTTACTAAGGGAAACTGATATTGAAGTTTTCATAAAGTTTACTTTTTTTAGTAATTAATTATATAGCAAGGAAGGTAGGGTGTGAGAAATATTGCTAGAATTTATTAACTTCATATTAAGGTCTGAGTGTAATATAGTGTTTTTGAAATGGAGGGATCAACATGTAAGGAGATCAACCCTGTCTCAATAATCTTTGTAATGGTTGAAGCATGCAAAACATAAAATTCTGAGACTTCATGTATATATGCTTTTACACCTGAAACTTTTGTAGGTTCTGCCTCAAATGCTGAATTATCTGGGACTTGACAGTACAGAGAAAAGTGTGGACTGGGGAACACTGGCAATTTACACGTGTTCCCAAAGCTGTAATGAGGGGCCAGCATACAAGCAAGAGTTCCTTTGGAAGCAAGACATCATATCTTGAAACATTCCTAGACACATGAGATTAGATCATTTTATATTTGGCTTTTAATATGCTGTAATTTTTCAAACATTTTCTCACATAACTTGTGTTTCCCACAGTTTTATGTCTTTACACAAGGAATATATTCTACAGTTCGCTTGCAAACTTCAGACCATGCTTCACAGAAAGCTAACAGATCCATTAATGTGTAGTTAACTGGGACATTAACATAGATGTTAATATTCTGGATATGTTAAATACCACTTTTCGTTTGTTGAACAATAAAGAGATTTGCTTCTTATGAAAGTACATTATTTCAAACATGAATATGAATATTGGTATGTTCTGCCTCAGCAGAGAAGTGCTAGCTGAACACAAAGCCTGCTGGAGTGTGTATCCTAATAAATGTGATAAAATGACCATGTGAGGTGTGATAACATTTCTGGACTGACTTACTGCATGTATTATGATGGCTTCACAACCCAGAAGACTTCAATTTTTGTTTTGAACTTGGCTATATAAAAATGAAAGTGTCGAAGAAAACATAAGCTGAATTCTTAAATTTCTCATGCCAAAGGCGTTAAGTTTTACGTTGCAAACAGTAAAAGGATTCTGAAATGCGATACACTTTATATTCTGGAGCAATCAACATTCACAGATAACTTGGTGACAAAGATACCGCAGTTTAAAACTTCTTGCTGTTGATGGGGGCACATTATGTTCGAAGCTTATGTTTTGGAATCTTGTAGAACTGAGTGAGAAACATAAAAATCTACATAAGCTGATTCGGAATATCAGAAAAAAAAATTCCCTTTTCCTTATTGGTACAGTAAAATCTGAGATATCCAGCACCTCCAAGACCAAAGGTTTGTCAGATATCGCAGTTTTCCAGATATCAAAATATTATGCTTAATCTGTATTGTAGTGTACATAGCAACCTCATGGACAGACCTATTTTTGCCTTTATAGTTAACACTACTCTTTGCTGCTTTCTACTAGCCCTTTCCACGACAAAAATGAAATATTCCAGGCACTGCATTGTAACACCCTGTAACAGGTAAAGGCAATAAAGCAACTGATCATACCACACTACAGTATCTGACCATTCTGTCAATTTGCTGGTTAATAGAGATTTCCGGATAATCCAATACCGAATATTGCAGATTTTACTGTATGTATACATACCTTGAATGTCACATGATGCAAACAATTGATAAACTGTGTGTGCTACAAGCAAAGTATAAAATTATGTTTTCTATTCAGTTACACATAGCCCTTGTTTTCTGCCTTACTTGCTTTAACACCCCTTACTGATAAATGCTTCTAAATTTATACCCTCTTATTTTGGGTTTAATGCTCTTGGGCTGGCTGCGCTCTATTTTGCTAACCCCTACCTATTCTGTTATTTCTTACGGGGAATATCACTTTTGATTTACAACCTATTTTTCCAAGACCACAACTAGGGTGTAAAAGAAGGGCTTGATGTACTGTCCAAAAACCTCAAACAAGTGTAGGCTGTTTGCTTTTAATAGTTTAGGTCAACCAAGACATAACACACATTACACTCTCCTCCACATGCAATGGTCATAGCCATTACACTCTGACAACACAAGTACTTCCCATGTGCAACAAATGATTCACATGTATGAACTGACAACTCAGTTTTTGAAGTGTTGAAGGTAGGCAGGTACACAGCTTCATTTTTAAGTCAGATGTTCATATCTCTGGCACTTCTGTGACCCTATAATTGAACTTTGAAGGTGATATTCATCCTTGCAGGAGTCTTGGTGGTGGTACAGTGTAATAAGTTCGACCTCGTATTTTGGACTGTACATCATCTTTGGTTTCATACACATTTTAAAAGTCAGGTATGTTTTCATGTGGAAAATAAGAAGGATGCTAATCTAACAGTTCATTTGAAGATGCTACAGTGGCAAAGAAAACTAGCTCACCAGATTAGGATACTTCTATACCTTTTCCACCTGGAGATGAAAACAGGCCCAGTTTCTGAAATGTGGCGTAAGACACTCAAGATGACAGTGTACAAAACGTTAATCTAACTTGCTGAAAATACTGATCCGTTCTTTATGTCACTAATGTGAGAACACTTACAGCAACAAAACACTGCTATGAGAAAATTAACAGTAATGAGAAAATGTAAAAAAAGTGGACATATGTATAAATCGCAAAGTATCACCTTTATTTCAGTATGCTGTAAATACAGTGTTTAACACTTAACTATAAATTTCTATGTCAGCCCATAGTATGGGCCATACTGTGTAACTGCAACTAGGAAAACTGCAGAAATCTTGCATGAAAGTTATTTTATTCTGTAAGACGTTATAAATTTTAAGTGCCTTTAAACTGAGACGTTGAAGGTACTGAATGTAACATTTAAAAAGCCCACCACAATTTATATGCATGCAAAAATAAATCTGTATATGTACTTACACATTAAGTTAAAGAACAAGTCTCATCTGACAACAAAACTGCAAACTTTCAGAGATTTACAAATTTGTCCAATCCAAAATACTAATGACTTACCAATAAAGGCAGTGTAGGTGATAAAAGAGTCTTTTAACACAAACTCTTTGAAACACCAACTCATTAATAAACATCATGTATATGGCTTTCCAAACAAAACACATGACTCCCATGCAACACTACTGCCAAACTGAAAAGCGATACACCTACTGAATCACAAACTGCCCCTGTAATGTGAATGAAATAAATATGTAACTATTGAGAAGGCAGATTTCTGGTCAATGGCAAAATTTAGCACAAAGATCTGCTGTAAGGCCACAAAGAATCTGAAATTCATTTAATATGGGTGGAGAAGTACCCTTAGTAAGATTATGGCTCAGGTCAAATGGATCCTGAACACACATGCAGCATCTTGTACGAAACTTTTCAGCATGCTTGCCCTTTGTTACTCGATATACATAATTATCCATTGCATGTGGAAGATTTTGTGGCTTGGAAAAGCACCATTTCTGTATAGGATATCCTACTAAGGGACACACTACATTATTTGAAAAGTCAAACTTATGATAGTATGTGAAAAAACCATGAAGTAACTGCAGTACAGTCTGCACACTCCTAATTACTGGTACTTTTGATTTGTTTCTGCTAAAGCTGCATTCCCATCCTGTAAAAAAAAATCATTTAACAGAAGTATGAAGTACTATTCCAATTTTTCTTCAGTCAATCAGCAACGTCTTCCTTTTTAATATTATTATTATATAGCTACATGTTTCAGTGTATGAGTGGCCATCATCAGGCATACAATACAAAATCAAAAAGAAAGTGTCAAGGTTGAAGCCTCCTCCCTGTTACATAAAATTGAGCAGTTACAGAGTTTTTGCAAGTACATGTAAATTATACAACAAAAGGTACACAGTGTATATTACTCCCTATACGGGAATAATATAGTACACAGTATGCTGTCTTTATTTGTACTTCTTAGAGCCGAATTATGTGTGAAGGCCACTTTTCGTCTCACTAAAACTCACAATCCCCGTTAAAATTTGCATTAAAATATTATAAAAACATAAAGTATGAATAATCACCTAAACGAGCAGCCCACAATAGGACAAAACAAAATTTTTCAAACAATAGTTCACTGGAACCAACACAGATAGCATCACACACATCCCAGTAACTGGATTTCACTCATTAACATGAGTAGTGGATACATCTTACAGCCAGCAACACCAGCAGAGGCTTGCAGCATAAAAACTAAATATATATACACAAAAAAGTAAGTACACCTGCAATAACAATATGATACACGGTAATCTATGTAAATAATGGCAGAAACACAGAGGAATATACACAAAGAATCGGACATTTGCCAAAAACATGTGTTACGATTGTACTAGAACTAAAATATGCTCTCCACAGATACTTTCACAACAAGGGAGGCCAATAAAGGAATACAAGAACATAACAAACACAAGGAGGCACAAAACTGCTAATAACTGCACAGGGTGTTCAAGAAGAGACTTTCTAAGAACAACCCTCGATAGGAAAGCTGCTACAATATGCTGTACAAAGGAAACAGTGGTCCGCTACTCCACCTTTAACGGGGTTTTTAAGTGTTTTTTTATTGCTTTATAATATTTTAATGCAAATTTTAACAGGGCTTGTGAGATTTAGTGAGACGAAAAGTGGCCTTCACACATAATAATTCAGCTCTAAGAAGTACAAATAAAGACAGCATACTGTATACTAGATTATGCCCATATAGAGAGTAACAGACACTGTGTACCATTTGTTGTATAATTTATATATACTTGCAAAACTCTGTAACTACTCACTTTTATGTAACAGGGGGAGGCCTCAACCTTGACACCTTTCTTTTAGATTTTGTATTGTATGCCTGATGATGGCCACTCACAGGCTGAAACATGTAGCTATATAATAATAATAATAAAAAAGGAAGAAGTTGTGATTGACTGAAGAAAAATTGGAATAATGTTGAACAAACACAACGGGATGGGACATCTGACCCTATGAAGCACTTAAAAGAGGAAAGTTTACTGTATATTCTAGAGCATGACACACACTATGTCATAATATGCACTCAGATTTTAGACAGCAAAACCAAGCAGGTCACTGTACAATACAGACACATTCAAATAATACCTGAGTTACCTGCTACTGTGACTTCATGCTTTTCTAAGCTTCTTGAGATAATGCCAGAAGAGTACCTTGACACAGGCCATAACACATGACCTGAATGTTGCACTGACTAACACAATGCCATCATAGATTCTTTAGCCACAAATCTACTTGATCAGAAAATTTATTTCTTGGGTGGAGTGTCTCGAGATTTGACAGTATGTCTGAACTTGAATCCAAGCCACTCCTACCATGATTTTATTACTTCACAAAGAAAGGATTAAAATGAAACACCACAACGATGATTTATTTAAAATTTGTAGGTACGATTATCTTAATTATAACTGCTTAGGACTTTGAGGGATGGTACTAATCTTTCGTAGTAAGGCACTACAGATAATGAGGCCTATAAGCCTAACAGCTTGAAAGTGCTGTTACAACCAGTCACATTTTACTCACCAGCAATCTTTCTCACTGGTCCATCATGAAGTCTTTGCAGCCATTCAACAGATGGAAGACCAAAACCCGATGCTTCTTGGAGATAGAAAATGACAAGCCAGGTAACAGCATAGTTGGTGATTTTGCTCGGCCCTGTTAATTTATGAACGGAGGCCCAGTGTTTTAGGAATAAAATCACAGGTCTCACACGTACATCCAGCGACAAATAGAACCTAAAAATCGGAAAAATATAAAAACAGTGTGAGTCTGTTAGCCAGTTTATGCATATTTCAGTACCCACTGAAGGAGAGTTATGTTTGCCGGGCTAATACGCAGTACATACAATAAAATACTCTTTTAACCCTCTAACCTCAACATTTTTCAAGCAGTTACTTGCCTCCCAGGCCACATCTGTTTTGAAAATAATGAGATAAATACTTCGTGTTTTACTATTTTTCTTGCTATGTTCTTGATTTTGCCTGCAAAAAAGACTTATTAATTTCCCATTCTTTTAATAAGCATGAAAATACATATGTCCATGGTATATACACCAGTAAAACAAGCATATTCAGTGTTGGTGCAAATAAAAAAATCAAAGAGACTGGAAACAAATACAGGTAGCCCTCGGTTTATGACTGTTTGTTTTGAGATAATTCACAATAACGACAGTTTTGAAACCAGAAGGCCAAAAATATAAAAAACTATAGAAAATTTAAAAAGTGCAGAACTGTAAATACCAGATATGATGCAAACAAACAGCACAGCCCATCAGACATGACAGCCAGCCCCATCTACCATCTAAGATAATCAGGAATGAGGTGGCCAGAGTTGAGAGGAATGCTCAGTTCGCTTGTGGGTGTACTATTGTTGGGCCAGTATCCTACAGTGTCAGTTTGTGAGTTTTAATTAAAAACTGTTGATTAAATTAATAAAATAAAATAATAAAAAATTAAAATAATAAAATAAGACAAGTGCAGAGACTTCATCACAGAAGTAAGAGCTCTGCACCATGCCACTGTCAAAAAAGACCACTGCACTGACCTTACAGGCCCACATAGAAAAATTTTCAGCCTGGGCTTCGAACACATCAAGTAAACGTAAAAAATTTAATTTTTTTATTTAATTAAATTTAGTTTGGTTATTTCATACTGCACTACATTTACGTGATTTACATCCATAAAAATACTGTTTTTACATTCATAGCATTCATTTCAGAACTTTAAATATAATAATATTATATTACTCATGTCAATTTTGAGACAGGCCTGGAATATAACTCACTGACATCCCACTGACTTACACTACATAATTAAGTTCATTTTTCACCAATTTTTTTGGACCAGTTCCTTCAGGAATGGAACACCATTGTAAACAGAGGGCTACCTGTACATACCACATCAGTCATGAAATGGATAATGAAAATATTTTTTCATTCAGGCTCATAAAATCTAATAGCTACAAATAGTCAAGGCACATACTGCTGAATTTTTACTCTGTATCACGTACAAGACAGACCTATTCTTCAGATGGAAGACCTTCTATGATTCAGCTATTTATCTATGAATAATATCCGAAGCTGGAACAGAAAGACTTGGAGGGAGGGAGGCAGGGAGGGGTCATAGAATTTCAAGCTGTCAAGGAAAATCCATTCTTCTACATTTTTAAAACACTGCCAGCTCTCTCCAAGCAATGATCTTGTCTATAAATATCCCAAACTGCTCCAGCCAAAATAAAGCCCCTCCCTAGGAATGTCTGAGAGAAGTGAAGATGGTTATTTTAAGTGCATTCATGTCATAATTCTCTTAATTAATAATGTAGGAACACATCTTCCATTTGCCTGCAGCACAGTACAACATCTGTGCGCTTTTTATCTGTAATTCGCTTTGCAAGCCAATAAAAAATTACACACTACCTATGCCACTAATATTCTGTTTACAGTCTTTGTGTACCACACATTATAAACTGGTATACAGTTCTCTAATCACTTTCTGTTGACTGAAATTGTAACAGAACTGTAGTACATACGGGTGTATGAACATGCATCTACACACACCAACATTACCCTGATGGAGGAGTGCAACTATACTTAAAAAGACAGGAAATGCACACATAGTATTACACTATGGCATGTTCAGATCTCTGAATACTGATTTGCCCACTTGGACATTCTGACCCTGTGCCCTCTTTAAACACTGGGCACTACTCTCCCACTGACATGGTGCCACATCCCACAAGAAAGGATATCTCACATGCTCTTGTTAATTGTCAGCATGTTCAGGATCAAAATAAAAAGCATAATCCACTGTGATGTAGATGTAATGTCACTAGTTACCTTCACAGTATTATGAAACAAACATTAATATGAGATTTGAGTCGTGTTTATTTCCAACTAACTGCTCTTCAGGTAGTTGGTAATAAATACAAATTAATATGTCTATTGTGACAAAAATGTATAATATGAGATTTCAGGTTTTCATTATGGTTAAGAACTGAACTATGACCATCTGTGTTATGACACTGTGTACTCTGATAGGTGGTTACCACCTACAGGCATTGATCACCACTAATTGAACAAGCTCTTCTACATACTACAGGTATTTTGAAAGTTCAAAAACAGCATCATACTTGATAAGCTTGGTATTTTCACATCCCAGTCCATGACGAAAAGCCAGGTCACAGCGTGTCGAACTCGGTTTGTGAAAAAATCTTACAATGGGTGTACGAGCATTAGGAACTCCTTCCACACTGCAACACTCTGGATGATCTAACAATGTGTTTTTTGCATCTGTTACTATCAGCTCCTGAATGGTTGAGTCTTGCCTGCGTCTTCCATTATACATACCACCTGCAATAATAAATAATCATTCAATGTATTTTATACACAGATGACCTGAGAGACAGAAAAGGAAGGAAGAACAAAAGAAAGAAGATGAGCATTTACCCGCACAAATTCTTAAAAACACACATACAATTTACATTGCAGTCAGGAGACTCACCGTTCCATGTTCTATAAAATACACAGAACAGCACTATTTAACTGTCCATTTCTTACACAACAATTATCCCTGTACATACATAATAATGAACCATAAATATTATAATCAGATGTTATATATGTCGACCTCAGTTATAATGGACTTCAGTTACAATGAACAGTTTTTTCATTCCCCGGCTGGTTCTCTATGCTTCATCACAGTAACTACCTTGGTTACACCTGTCTCTCATAACATCGGATCTTCGGTTACACTGGATTTCTCCGACATTCCGTAACAGTTGATTTTCCTTGGCTGTACTGTTTTTGGCAAAATAATGGACAGTTCACAATTGTTACAGTCTGTTCAAGTGCAGAGGGCTCACTCAAAGTGACATGAAGACGGCATATATAATCTGATAGCTCTTTGTACCCAGAGACGCCGAGGAGACTTGTAAATTTTGAAATCTGTTTGGCTTTCCTAAGGACAAGGTCCAACCCTTAGTGGTTATAAAGGATTAGCCAGGACAGTCTCTACCTGATGGTTTCTGTTGTTCATGCACCAGCTGGAAAGTAACTGTCCTATGTGAACATTTTTACGGCACTTGGGTTTAGAGTGCCCTGTCATAAACAAATTAGGGCTTGACCTTTGGTGCATTTACTTGTAACCTTTTAGGCAGCAAATTTGTAAGACTTTTATTTACTGTGCATAAATGGAACTGATTGCTGGGCCAACAAGTGATACGTATTGGTACTGGCCAACCAACCAGGTGCAAGACACATTTAAAAATTTTGCGTCTACATTTCTGTACAACACAGTACGTCCATAAAGGAAGGAAGCAATCACGCATCTTGGTGTGTGGTGCTTCCATGACTTACACCAAGGGTTCAGGAATTGTACTGCAATGTACACAAATGTACCCTTGTGTCAGTGATCTGTTTCAACTAGTGGAAGTTTCCTTAATTTCAGCACATTTAAAATGTAATTTAACTGAACCTCGGATATAACGGACTTCAGTTATAATGGACCTTTTTATGACACCTCTGAGGATCTGTTATGACCTAGGTTGACTGAATAGTGAATTTCGTTTGCAAAAAGAACTTACAACATGAATTCAGTTTCACACGTTGAAAAGGGGCTACATTCTCATTACATACTTAAACCCTATTTCTCATAAATGGAACAGCATGTCACTTTGTGAGAGTAATGAAAAAAGCCAGGGAAATTTAAGTTCTCTTTTTTCCTTTATTCTTCCAAAGATACCCAAAAATAAATGCACACTGAATTCCCTAGCATCTTCATATTTGTTACTTTGCTCCATGAGCTTCCTGACAACCCTAGCAAACAATGGTTGTTGCCTGTAAAGCCACAGACAGATAGTGGTCCAAGCAGTCTTCATTGGCAACACTTGTTCTGCCACTTGGGAACTTTTATGCCCAGTGGTACACATTTCTTTGTGTTGTATTTTCTCTGTGCTGCTAATATTCTTGTGAGTGTATTACATCCTCTGACCACACAAAACAAAGGACAGCATGTTTCTCACCAACAGTGCAGTCCAAAGGTGGGGGTGGTTACACTGTAATAGCATGAGCTTTGCTGAACATCACAGCTACTCAGTGACATGCCTAGAATACACAGTACACAGGATATATGCAAAAGCACTCACTCACATATTGCAATGACTTTACAGGAAACTCGCCCCTACTCATAAAACTTTTTAAAATGTTTTAAAAAGTTTTAAGAGTCACATACTAATGCACACTAAAAATAGTTTTATGTAACTGATGTTATCCACCTTGAGAATGGCACAAGATATGCCGAAAAATGTCAGGGAAGAATTAGGATAAAAACTGAATAAAAAACTGAATATTGTGCATTCATTGGTTTTGTTTTGCTAAATTCCACTAAGTTTTCATACAGCCCATGCATATTAAGAAATTCCCTGATCCAGGTACTCAATTACAAAAATGGTAATTCTGCAATCTGGGCAGCATCACTATTTGTTGTGACAAGAGACGGTCATTGTGAGATTCAAACACATGTATCAAAGTCATCACAAATATTAAGAACATCCTTGACCTGTCAAATTTTTGGCAGCTTAAAAATATGTTCTATGCAAGAGCATAAGTCCATGAACTACAAAGATAACCACAAAGTGAAAGAAAGCAATGTGCTGTACAGCACTTTCTAGTAAGTGGAAGTTAATACGAGCCACTTCATGTGTGTATCCCACCAGCGACAAAAACTGTTACATTCAGAGGCTTGTCATTTCTACACAAGTCATTTCTGGTAATTCTGCTATTTATAAAAATATAAAATATTTAAAAGGTGTCTCAACACAGCATGATCCTCCCACCCTCCATTAACCCTTTAAAGATGAAGCATATCTGTTTTACATAAGGACTCAGCGCGTACTGCGCTGTAAACACTCTCCACCTCGGTTATAAAAACCAATCTCTTAAAGTTTTATAAGGAAAAAGTTGCTGTTTGTTCTGAGATCCATACAAAACACATAAACGCAATGTGGGCACCACGTAGAATTTTTTAATGTTAAAACTGGTGACAAGTAAAGTAACCGCTAGGCTTTAAAAGGTTAATGAGAATAACAAATTCTGTTTATTACTGATCTCAACATCAACAGATAATCACGAAACAGTATTAACTCTAGGTTATATGGATTGAAATACAAACAGCTGCACAATTTTCACACTTTAAGTAACAGTATTAGGATGATCAAATCAAGAAGCTGGGTGCCACACTACATTACAAGTAGTTACTAAAATTATTTTGCTTGGTGTCCAAAAAATTCAGGCACGAAGTTTACCCCATGTATCATCCAACTTGTGTATAAAAGAAAAGATCTGTACAATCCAAAGAAAATTTCATTCACAGTACATAATACATTTATGTAGAGTGGCACCCATAAAAAGCAAAGTCTCTTGAAATAAAGACAAATCATGTTGATCTCCTGAAATACACCACTTGCAAACTTTACCACATTTAGTCTACAAGGAATTATATGGGCAAAGACTAGTTTTGTATCTTACTTAATCGATATCAAGAGCGAGAAATTTATATCTGAGCACTGACAAAAGCGATCTCTGATTCCAAACTTTACACAGGTTGGCTATTGTAAAGTTATTGTCATGCATACGTATTGGTTTGGATGTAAAACTTAAGACATCAGCACTAAATGGAGGTGCGTGGTCAACGTGGCTACTAGTATCTTGTGCATGTTGCAAGAGAATTATTACTGAAGATTCAAGTTTTTTGGGATGTGACACACCGCATACGAGGTTCCCAATATTTCGAAGTAACACGGAGCCTTCAAAACACTGGGAGCTACTCACCCACTGATACAGTGTAACATCCCACAAGATCTTTATCTTCAGCAACTCTGCTGTGAGAACCTCAAATCTCAAAAACCTATTATTAATACCTGTATCAAGAAAGACATCCAGATCACTAACAGAAAAGGCAAGGCCAGACACACGTGATCCAAAACGAAAGGCCTTGCATCCTGGGAAGATTTCAGAAAATGACCTCTCCAGAAATTGACACACCACCATGTCTTTCTTTGGATCAGACACAGACCTACTTGCCTCACATAAAGTATTCAATGTCTCTTGAATGCTGCATGGGGAAATAAATGCTGACACCACAGTTTCATGAACTGACACAGGATCTGTAAAAAATGTAAATCACAATTATAGCCCCTTCATGTCATACTTGTTCAATATGAGCATTTACATTAAACTGTTACCAGTAATGTGGTCTGCCACTAATAAGACAGCAGTAAACAAGAATGATCCCAACACATTTTCTCAGACTACAATTCTTTCACGCACATTTCTGATCACTGGAACAGACAGAGGTTAGTGTGTATTACACTCTGCAGATTTATCGCCTGGTGATTATAGCAGCAGAACACATGGGACAGACAAGCACTACATACAAACCTAACGGGAAGAAACCACTACACACAGACAGGTGTAGATGGGAGGATATGGCATCCATCAGCTTTCACTTATATATAATTATGCATTAAGAGGAGAACAGAATGGAGGAGATGTTACAAATATCTGACAGACTCACTTCAGTCCACCGCACTTCTTTAAAATGGAATGTAACACAAGCTCTGGTAACATTTTTATTATTCATTTCAGATGTATGCTTCCTGGACTGTTCCGTACATATATTTGTTAAGGAAATCCCACATATAAATTCTGGGAGTAGAGACGTCAACAGGCCTTTCAAGATGTACGGTCAATGAATGAACTCTTTACTGCAGTAGAGTCATGTTTTACATGTTAGATTCTTGACATAGGGCACATACCCAATATTGTGTATAATAATATCCCCCCTCCCGAAGACCCTCCTGTTCCCCTCCCTTAAATAAGTAAAATAAATCGGATGTGTATTAGTATGTGTATGTACATAGCTTAAAGTATCTAGTACTACAGCATTACCAGCACCGGCTTTAAATTCCTTCCTTCGCACCTCAGCACTAGTACACCTACCAGGTTCACATCTTAGACCTGTTCACAAAATTGCGAAAAGCAACTATTAACTTCATCATGTGTCTGTCCACGTGGAAGAACTTGGCTCCCACAAGACACATAAGCATGAAGTTTGATATTTGAGGTTTCTTCAAAAAGCTGACCAGGAAATTTTAAGTTTCATTAAAATCTGACAAAAATAACAGGTACTCTACATAAAGATCTATGTATATTTATGACATCTCACTGAATTCTTCTTAGAATGAGAAACGTTCCAGACAAAAGTTGTACAGAAAATCAAAACACACATTTCATGTTCAATGCATTTTTCTGAAAATCATGTTGGTTATGAGATAATGTGGAAAAATATGGTCAAGCCAGACAGGCCATGGATGACAATATAACATGGTGCATGTACTGTGCATGCTAGATAACTAAGGCTACAGACACCCACTTGATGTAATAATTATTGCATTTCCATGGCAATAATGGTTACACAAACATGCCTCAATGTTACATTATATGTATGCTGCCTGTCTTGTTGAAAAGTGTTCACAGTGGCGAGGCAATTTTTCACAAATCCCATGTCCACAGACTTAATGCCCTTTCAGCCTTCACTATGGCCTCATCACAGACATATACTTTTTGTCACCGACTATGTACACGTGACTGTGCATAAAAACATTTCATGTAAAACACAATGCTACTGCATATCCATTGCTACCCTGGCTGTTACTTGAGTATGATTAAATTAACAGGCAGTTATAAAAATGTAAAAATACATCCATGCCCTGAGTTGGATTCAAACCTGTAATCATCAGGTTCAAGCAATGCAAGATTGTATATCCCTTAAACTGTGTGGAAACTGGGGTCAGCATCATCACCATCACTGTTCAACTGTGTTCTTAATTCTTAGTTTCTAGCAATAAGGTTGTAACTTACCTTGTTTGGAACACTGGCCAAGATCTGAAGATTTGGCACAATCTACTGTACCTGGAACAATATTGTCACATATCTCAGACAACAGAAACAATTTTATAATTGAAGATCTTGATGACAAGGATGTGTTCAATGGTAGTCTGAAAAATTAAAGATTTTCACACTGTCTTGTCGCAATCTAATTTCAGCGACTCTCTTAACCATAATTTCACTTCCTTTTTAGAAGATAGTGGCACACTTTTCTTGTGAATTATAATCAGGCTTAGTTCTGTAAAGTTCTTGTCATTTTGCATGATTATGTCAGTGCGAGTCTCACCAACCCTATGGTCTGCCTACCTTAGTCACAGCTTCTACATATCAGAAGTACATTTTCTTTTAAGTTACAGCACTGAAGTTTCTGCATAGGTAACAGTTGCTTTCAGTGTTGCAACATCATCAGTAACATGTTTATCTCTTGTCCTACAACAAACTTTCCTACAAGTACAATGAATGACATAAGAATTATTCCAGTATCATGATACCATATAACACATCACTTATGTCAGAACAAGAATACTCAACATCCACTGTTAAATCAGTCCCCGAGCATGATGATGAATTGTCCACACCGCTGCTACTGTCACGCTGAAAATTAACCTTCCACTTCTGGTTCCATCAGTCTTTTTACATGAATATACTGTTGCTCCACATTCTGCATGTGACAACATCCCACCCTTAGCCCCACAGCAACACCTACAGGACACGGTCCCATTCCATCAGCACCACACCCCATACCTTTATGTCACATGTGAGACCTATACATCACATCACATCACATCACATCACATCACATCCTCCTTCTGCCCCTTTCACTCTCAAGATGATAAATGTAGTGCACATAACAACAATGAAAGGACTACAACACATTAACACAGCTAAAACTTAAAGGGACACAATTACACATCAGTGTTAAAGGTAGTTACAAACATTATACACTTTCTCTTGAGCACATCAACCACTCATTTGGACAACAGTCACACTGTGAAGTCACAAAATTCTGTCACATGAATATTACACAGCAGAACAGATATATTTTACATGGGAAAGAACTAGGTCTGCAAGTGAACAGGAACAATGATGTTAATGGCCAGTAGTTTCTGCAGTTCCTCAAATGACCATTACAACCATATGATTTTTAAAGCAGAAAAGACATTTGGACACTACAAGTGATTGATTTAAAACCATTTCATAAAAGAAAACACTGTATCTGATATCTAACAGAGTGATGAAGCATATCACTATTCACAATTACGCAGTTCTGGTCCTTACTTGAACTTCACGAAAGAGACTGCTGCATCCAACAGGATGGCAGTACATGCTACGTGGCCAAGACAATGGATATGCCGAAGAAACTTCTCTGAGACAAAATCATTTTGCAAGGTCTGTCACCACCTAGGTCCTTGGATTTAACATTCTCTGACATTTGTAGTGGTGTTTTCTTACAAAATGGGTGTACCAAACAATTCAAGCATAATACTGAACATAAACACTGAAAATCAAATCAGTAGCATCAAGGTGTAAATTCTTAAATGTGTTTCCTGAAAAACAGTCATGAAGACTGAGGCACATATTCAGAACACTGGAAGACACTTCCAGTGCGTTTTGTGATCATTCAGCTATGTCTTACATGCAGGACAACTTATAAGTAAGAACATTCTGATGCTAAGTAGCAATGGAACTAGAAATAAAGGCATGTGTAAACCGTACATAATAATATACTATACACACACAGTGCACAAAAAATCAGTCACCAGGCAGACTAAAATGTAAGAAATTACATAATCACAAAGTTTTCAATAACATCCCTAGCTACTTTTCTTTATTAAATAATAAAATTTGAATTCCTATGAATCAATCTGGTATCAATCTTGTCATATCATGATGCTAAAAATCAAGGGTCCTGTAATTTTGGACTAGACTTTGAAAGTCTGTGTGTTTGTGTGGTGTGCGTTTGTAAGGTCTAAGGCCTATAAAAAGGTACCACTGTTCTCTGCAAAGTGACTTTACTGCTTTTCCAAACAGCAAAGTCATGAGGGACAAGTTTCTGACAGGCATACAATACATTTATGTCCATGCATCCCATCTCCTTTTTTGGAAAAGCAGTACATCACTTGCTACCCTGTTTACATTTGAACCACCCACTGCAAAATGAACGCAACATCAGTCGACAAGCCTTATTTCTACACATACTTTTTGCATCCAAAAGCAAAGTTGTTTCGACATGCATTCAAGGTTATCAAACAACAGTAGCAGCAGTAATAATAATACTTACCCATATGATCAAACTGTGTTAATTTCTTCACAGTCAATGGAGAGTTCACAAGAATCAGTGGTTTCGCTAGCGTCTTTTCTACAGCATCACTGTGACAATAAAAAAGAATTACACATGTACACATGATGAAAGAGTGAGTGAATATTCAGATGTGGAAAAGTGAATTTGCATATGCATGCAGTACCTGACATCTTCTCACAGCTTTCTTCTCTCAGTGCTATAATCACAAATCTGCTAACTTGAGACCCAGGCTATAAAATGCCAGCATAGAGCACATTTTTTCATGAAACTCTCAAAGAAGGCCATGTCTTACTTCAGCAATCACAAGTGAGAAGCACAGGCAACTGGTGTGAGTGATCTGACAGAGTGGTCACAGTTGACATGTTCTGCGTAAGAAAACCTTGCTTCCACTGTATAGTAGCAGTAACAATGGTCAACTGAACTGATTTGTGGAAAAATATAAAAACATCTGACTGTGTCAACAGCTTTCACTTTGGCCATATTGATCTTCTAAACAATCTGCTGGTTCCAAGAATCTTCCAACTGAGACACTTTAATATTTCTACATCAGGTGCACTTCCTCCTGCAACACTCATGTTTGATCTCTTACATCAAACAAGTTAGAACTTCTTAATTATTCATGACTCTGTACTATATTTACACTGAAGCAAGTCTCCTTTAATTCTCTCTGAGTGACAAACATGTACACACAACACTGCCTGCAAATTCACACTTCGCACAATTTAATAGTATTTGACTACTTCTTATTTTAAGCAAAACAAACTGAACAAAAGCTACAAATAAATTCTACACAGAAAAGATAAAATTCCAGTACTCTTACTCCCAGTTCAGAAGTCGCACTACTGAGTTTTATCAATGAAGGTTTGAATCTCAAGTGACAAGTCACAAGACAAGGCATTCACATAAAGCAGTACAATGATGCAAACACCATTAATGTGAAGATTCATGTCTTCTGGGATATGATACTGTGTACATTAAGAAGTTGAAGAAGATTTGTATTTCTTGGACCCTGCAGGTGGAGGCAGCAACCTCCCCCAAATGTCATTAACAATATACCAAAGCAAATGGTGTCACATCCCAGATGCCTTGAATCTTCACCAACACTGCTGTGAAAACATCAAATCTCAGACTATTAATGTGAGATACACATAAGACTGACTAAGTGAGCCTGTGAGGCTTTCCCATGTGATAAAGATGGTAGGCTTATTGAATATAACTAAACTGGGTGTCTGTCCATAAATCTAACATTTTCAAAAGCACAACAATTTAATAAAAATAAAACATAAATGAAGTAACAATGACCCATTCACTAACAAAAAATATGCGAATAGGAGGCTAATTGAGAGTGAATGTGCTAACCTGCTCACATGTGTTAACCATATGGAAGGCCACCTAGCTGCATGAACACGGATCTGCTGCTGCGCAGGTTTAGTGCAATGACAACCCATTCCATATAATGCCCATGAATTCTAAAGGATGTCCTTATGTTTCTCTTACTCACTCTGAAAAGTCTGTATGATGTTTTTGATATAATATAGCAATACATTTAGATTCTTACAATTAAAAAATATTGAACTTACAAAGTGCAAGACAAAGCACTGCAAAATGCAGTACTTTTCAAGACACAGGACTGTTACAACCTGACTCTGATGCCAGATTATGGTGTAACAAAATTTCTATTCCTGCACACAATAGTGCATTATTATTACGAAATGAAAATGCATTACCAGCCAATGTCTTAGACATCAACAAAGATTTTGCTTCCTAGGAGAAAAACCTGTGTCATCACTGCTCATTAAAAATGAAATTTTGTTACAAGGGACACTTCATTAAACAAGCCCTTCTTCATTGCAGGGGAATATTTATTTCTTTGTTGGTGACCCGCATATAATAACACCAGCCTCAGTTTAATGAGGGCTTCTAACCTTACAGGTGGCAGTTAATATTGCCAAGTGTAGCTCCTAGTATTTCCTGACACCATTATATTTTCAATCTTTAGTTGGGTAACTGTTACTTATATATTTTGTTGTTTACTGAGAGATCTGAATTTCATGTTTCAAGCTGCTGCATTAACAAGAGTAATCCATTTTGCTATGTTTGTGGTCAATTCACTCTCAAGTTTCAAGAACAGTAATGCCCATGATATATAAGGCTTTTCCACCACATATTTTAGATGAAAAATATATGACCAGGACAAAAACTGGAATCATATTCACTGTTCAACATGTGCTGTGGCGCTCAGGGCCGGACTCATTGGAAAACCTAATGCTATGCCATTTGCCATTCCCACAGCCAGGGTAAAAACTGAATACCATATCTCTGGCTGCTACTTCTGCTTAGCTGATATTTCTGATTACAAATTTGAAAACCCACACACTTTGTCAAATACCCAAAACTGCTCTCAGTTCTGAGAAAGGTACTATACAGTGGCGAGTTACCTGTGCCTGAGATACCAGAGTCAAGGTCCCTTGCTGATGATTTGAACATACAGGCACATAAAAGTGTGTGTGTGTGTTTGCGTTTGTGTGTGCACACACGGTGAACTTCCATTTTAACAAACACTAGAATAAAGAAATTTCAGCACAGCATTTTTTGCAGAGCACCCCCATTCATTTCAATTAACAAATGCCAATGCAACAAAATGTTCAGTTTAATGCAATAAAAATCCATCCCACCATGAAATGTCCAATATGCTGCTAGATCTTTGGTGCTTCATGATGACCAAGCAAGACATTACAGCCTGTGTACCTGAGAGCAGTAAAATTCTAAAATAATTTGCGAAGAACTTACTAAAAAGGACTGCACTGTCAAAATTTTTAACCAAGTAAACATGGCAAGTTTGTCTCTTCATTTTTTTACACATTCAGAACTAAAATTTTGAACTTTTTAATGTGCTTCAGTGCAATAAAATTTCATTAATAATGAACATAATTTTGTCACACCCACAACTTCATTATACAGTAAAACCTGTGAAGGTGGCTACCTGTGTAAGTTCAGCGGCTTTGAATGGAACCAAAGGTGGCCAACATAGACAGGTTTTACTGTACCTTGCTGTCATTCCATACATCCCGGATTCCTTGACTGATGAAACATTCACTGATACACATTCAGAAGAGTCTTACCTGCTGCAGAATCATTCAACGCTTCTGGAGTTAAACAGCAAAGCATGACTGACACTGACTGCCAGTGACAAGGATACATAATGAATTTAAAATCAATGACTACTTACACTTCAATGAATTCAATTACAGCTGATCCACCAGTAATTCCAACAAAAGATATTGTGCCAAAATCCTTGAAGAAATGATAAAGTAAATCCATTCCTATACCTCTGGGATAACCTATGGAAGGCAGTAATTAATTACTACAGCGCAATGAAAACAGCAATTCACAATTATCTTCCACATAGTGCTAATTATTCATGCAAGTTCATTAACTAGTAACTGTATCCTTTATACATTGTGTAATTTTAACATCGCTTCATTAATCAAACAACTGCATTTTAAACACTGGCATGACTTATTCAATTGACACACCCATTTAATGCCTACATATGTGTCATTTTAAGTATCCTAATTCTAACATATTGGTTTACATATATTTGACATCCTTTTAGTATTGATTTTAGATTCTGACATTATTTTGTGATTTGTTGATATTAACAAAGCATTTCTCTTTGCAAGATTTGAAATTCATTAAGTTAAAACAGGTTCAAATAAATGAAGTGAAAACATTGGACTCTAACTGCAATATGTTAACACAATCCAGCTCATTGGCATAGATAAGGCCCCTGCAGACCCCACTGTGCAGGGGCACCCATGGCCTCTAACACACAGAGTACTGAAATTTGTTGTGGTGTCTATCAGGCTGGATTCCATTGTCTGGCAGAAGGAAGTATTCTGAGATATATGAAAGCAACTTCACTAGTAATTACGGCAGGCCCCATGTGGTTACCTGTGCCACTGATTGAGCTATATTCAGATTCAATCAAAATGTATTTAAAATTACCTTTAAAGATCTTACGTTTTTATCCTTTGTCAATAACATTCAAAATCCTATTAGACACAAAACCTGCACACAGGCACACCTCCAGTAGGTTCATAAGTTTGTAATCATTTTCTTATTTCATTACCTTTCATGGGTGCTGTTTCATAAACGATTAAGTATGGGGCACTCCTTAAGAAGCTTAACCTGACCAGGAAATTCCATCCTTTTAGGGAAATTCAGAATTCATTACTGCATTCACAACCTGCTTTTGATGTTTTATACTGTACTTAATTCAATCCCACATTCTCCTTAAACATGTTTTCACAACGCTGCACCTATTTATGTACTCCAAATACGCAATACTCAACCTCCTAAACATCTAGTCGGTATGTCTTATTTTACTTCATAAACGTTACCAAATTACAAATTTTACCTTATTAACAAGGCACACCATGCTGACTGTGTCCATCAGCTGATTCAAATACAGAACAATATGAACACAACATTTTGGTGTCTGACTCTGTCTGTGTCCTGAGGATGGGGAAAACCCAGACACAGCAAATCTCAAAAACACTGTGTACTTAGAATGCTTTATTTTAATTAGACAATGCACAAATGCCAATAGTAGGACCACAGTAGTAGCAGCGGTGGTGGTGGTGGTGGTGGTGGTGGTGATGGTGGTGGTGGTGGTGGTGGTGGTGGTGGTGGCAGCGGCGGCGGTGGCGGCAGCAGCAGCAGAAGACCAGTCATCAAATTTAGAAAGAAAAAATGTACCTTCCCAAATACACATGAGGAAACATTCTTTAACCTTTAGTAGATAAATGTGTTGTTGTCCCATATGTACACCCTTTACCTCTGAAAGGGAAAGCACTGTCCCCAAGTAGGAATTTAAATTGATAGTGCTTTGGCTGCAGCAGAAACTTCACATTTAAAAGGCCATATGCTACAGGATAACAAGTGTGGCATTTCTGCAGTCTGCCTTGGTGTGAATGATGAACTGAATGTTTCAGTGAATTGGCAGAACCCCTGCTTCATATTCAGGAAGGCCTTAATTCAAGATCTGACCCAAAGACTGGTTTTCTTCAATGAGGACTAATGTGTTTCCCTAGTCCTTCCAGATAAATTATGTTTTGTACCTCAAATTAGGCCACAGTGTCTTCTTTCTCCCTCCTTTCCCCTTAACTACTGGAAGCATTGTTTAACCCTTTAAAGATGAAATGTAATCTGCTTTATATAAAGATTCGGTGCATACTGCACAGTAAACACTTTCAACCTCGGTTATAAAAACCGAATGAGCTGCTGACATTTATGGTAAAAGTTGTAGTTTGTTCCGAGATATGTACAAAATACATAAACCTGATTTCAGCACTATCGAGAACTGTTGAATGTTGAACCTGGTGGTACATACAGTTACTGCTAGGCTTTAAAAGGTTAACAAACCAACAATGAATAAAAAATAAGAAGACACACATGGTTGAACATGTGTATATATTTTACAGAATAGCTCCTTCTAGAGGCAGAAGCAACACAATTTGGCAAACATCATATAACCTATCTGGAATTACAGTCAAGTTTTACGCTTGTAAGTAATAAGAGTGAATCTGACTGCAACTCGTTAGGGGATGTATGAAATTCTGTAGCAGGTTCTATGGCTTCCATAAGCAAGATGAGAACTTAAAAACTCGTTCCTCACCACTGGCTACTGACACAAAAGGTCCATCACACTTTTTCATTAAACTTCTTATTTCAAAATATCAGAACAAAATGCAGCTAGACCTTGACTTATGCACTAGTTGTGTTCCTATAAAAGTGTGCAAAAATCGGACATGATATTCCCATAAAAAATAATGGAACAGATACGGGTTAGGGAAAATCATACCAGTGACAACCTCACCCTACAAGTGTGTGTGTACGTATAATTACTACATTGTTATTATATTGTTATTGATAATAATAGGGAAGTAAACAATTGGTATTCAGTCTTAGCCTATATAAATTACAAAAGAACTGTAAACAACTTTCACATACACTACATGCTCAATGAGATAGCATTATCATGAACAGTATGTCCAGTACTTTCAACCAAGCCAAGAGCACAGCACAGATTAGCAACACGTTCACCTTTTCAAGCTGACTTATTACATCTAATTTCTCTTCAGTACTGATTGCCTTTCACCATTTTTTCATTTGGGCTGCACTTGAGAATGCGGATTTACATTTCTCACTTATTTTGATAAAATGACAAGCATCATTAAATAAAAACAAATAATCAAACCACAATGCGTCACTGTGGAAAAATAATCAGTACACAGTGACTGAGAGAGTTTACAGCGAGTCCACTGCCTCCCAGCCTTGCTGTACTGTGCAAGATTCATACACTATCTGCCGTGTCCCAAAATGCAGCCAGCCAAAGCGAATTAAACCAACAAAACGGGCAAGGTATGTATAATGTAACATTGCGGTGTGCTCGCACAATGTTTATACCGCCTCAGCTATCCGAACAGCCTGATACCATTTCACTCTAAGATGGTACTTTTATGGTGATTTTGTCACTGGCAACAATAAACCATACTTATGTCTTCATGTGAAGTTACCCATATTTCTATCTGATTTTAATGAAATTTGGATTTTCTTGACAGATTTTAATGAGAGTCTCCAATATGAAATTCCACAAAAATCTGTCCAGTGGGAGCCGAGCTGGTATGTGCAAACAGACAAACATGATGAATCCAACAGGCACATTTTGAATGTAAGCAAACTTGATTAAAAAGTAGGAGAACACGAACTAAAAAGGGGTGTAAATTGTCTAGGGACAATAAAGCAAAAAGGCACAAAATAAATGAGCGTAGATTAAGGTCAGGCACTACCAAACTCAACAATGCAAATTACTGAATTCCATGATGTAGAATATACTTTGAGAAGTTCCCTGTTTGTCAGATGGTTAAGAAATTCTCTGTTTTTACAGAACCTGAAAGTTCATTAATATGTCCACAAGAAATATTCACTAGGCACTATTATAACCAGTGAAATTCACGAATACTGCACAAAAGTACAAGTTCCATCGAAGACAATATTGTTGACAAACTGGCTAACTGTCAGCATCTACAGGAATTTTTTCTGGAAACACAGCCAGACTCAACAGCCAACATTCAGCAATAGTTGCATATACCTAATTTTACAGCATACCTGTACATGTAAGTGTTGCTCTTACCACGTACAACTATCCCCCCAACATCGGCGGTTTTGTCATCCTGCTCTTCATCTTTCATGTCTTCTTCATGGCGTAATTCTGCTGCAGTCCTTCCATTCACCCGCTGAGCATTTCCAGCCATCTCACTAAACACATTTAACTGTCCTTCATTCTGCACCTTCTGACAAGTGTGTTTTACAAAGTCAGATTCGATGCAAAAGACTGTAGCACCACAGATGGAACAGTTACATGTCATGGGATTCTTTCCTTCAGCCACAAGTTTACTGGTTTCCAAATTGTGTTCCTTGCTGCATTTATGTTGGTACCATAACTCCTCTGATTCCGTTTCATTATTACAGACAACACAGTGGAATAAAACTGATTTTCCTTGAGGTACAGAAGCACTTTGTTCTGAACTTTCCTTCTCTTTTGGCACGAGAGCTTTCACAAGAGCCTCTTGAACACCGCGAACCACAGTTTTAATTTGGAGCCGAGAACTTTTTGAATTTAACAATTCTGCTGAAGGATGACAGTCATTCTTCTCTTTCAGTCTCCCTTTTGCCAAGTTTTCAGTTTGTGTAGGTTTGAGATTTCGGGAATTCTCCTCCAGTGAACCATCTGTTTGTTCCATTATGGATGGATGCTGTGATAACAGATTTCTGACAACAGTAGACATGTGAGTTTTTCCACGAATGTGATCTGTCACATTGTTAACCGTAGCAGGAAGTCTGACACAACAAGCAGTACAGTAAAGGACCATCTTATTATCAATGTTAAAGTATGCTTGATGTGTACGTTCTGCATCATCAACCTGCTTCCACAAGATATCTGCAATTCTCATCAGTGTTTCATTCATCTGTACAATTTCTGGGGCCCTTATAGCCTCCTGATGCGCTGCAGCTGTAACATGTGCCAACACGTTATGAACCGATAATACTGCTTTACAGGGTTCACAATGGAAGGTCTCTGGAGAGATACACTTGATGTTAGACCGCTTTCCATTTTCAGCTGCGTAAATCTCATTCCAAATACTGTGAATATTGTGTGGCTTCCATTTTTGTGATTTATTTGCTTGTTTCCTGTTTGTCTCTTTCAATTCTTTCAAATTTTGTTGATGAGTGCTTCCTCCTATATGAGAAACAACACCAGCAGCATGAATATTTTCACGACACAGTTTACACCTGAATCTATTTCGAGAGGTCATGTGTAAGTTTCCTGTTTTTCCACCCTCAAGTTCTCTGACCATGTTCCATACATGTTCAATGTTAGCAGCTGCTGTTGCTAAATTCTTTGTATGTTGCTGTCCTACAAGATGTTGTTCCACACAGACAAAATTCGGTAAAGTTATGTCACATACTTCACAGAGATATGAACCACCATCCAGACTAATGATGCTTTGGAATTCAGGGCCGGCATACTGTGTTCTCCCTCCTCTTTCAACTACACAAAATTCCTGCTGCACCTGAAACATTGCATCTGACACATCTGGCTGTCTTTGGACATCTACTGTAGAGGTTGCGTGAAGTTTGTTCTTACAAATATCGATACTGGATGGAACAGACAAATCTGCAGTACATGGCAGTTCCGCCTGAACCACTCCATCTTGATGCCCTGTTTCTCTACTATTCTGTCCAATTAACGATTTTTCTTCTGAGTCCACAGATGTACTGTCCATCTGTGACCTACAGGATGCAACATGTGCAGCCTCATGTCTAAGCCCTTGGATATGCTCTTCCACACTGCTGATGCTAGGTACATCTTTGTTGCAAAGCAAACAGTTTGTCTTATTAAACTTACTTCTGCATACACTGTCCATTACACTGTGTTCTGATTCTGAAGACTGTCCTTCACTTATGTAACAACAAACTTCTTGGTGATTTGTTTCACTGAGATTAGTATTACTCTGGTCTTCTCTTACATTTGATCTTCTTAACATTTCCTTTTTCTCTTGTGAAAATGCTTTTTTATGTTTACCTTCTAGACAGTCAAGATCAGGACACAGATCGAAGTCAGAAGTGAACACAGCTGCCTGATCTTCACAGACGGAACACACGCAAGAAACTGTCCCTGAAGCATTAGTTAATATCGTCTTGTCTCTTGTATGGATGGAATTGTCTGTGTAACTACATTTACACACATGCTCAACAACCTCCTTGTTGTTGGTTATCAAAGCAGAAGATTCTATACCACTGCATAATCTTTCAACCTGTGTCAACAGCTCTTGTACTTCCGTTTCAATAACATCCCCACTTCTTATTTTTTAAACATATGCATTGGCACATTAAAACTGAATGCAGTCTCTACATACACACACACACAAGAAAAGTATGCAATACAATCATATTCTGCAGTAACCATTATTAAATACAATTATCAAATAATATATTTTCCTTGACTTTATATCCCATATTTTACTAATTGTTCTAAACAGTTAATAGTAAATTAGTTCAAAGGACTGCACTATTATTATTCCAGTCAAATTAAAATGTGTAACTGCATGCTGACTTCCACACAGCATGAGGTTTTCACAGCTTTTGTAGAAAAAATACTTCTTTTGAAATTGCTTATCTGAACTGTCTTCACTGTGTACTTCACCTCTGTATATGTAATTTAATTTTTCGTTGTTGAATACGGCTTCTGTCTTTCCCTCTTAAGTATTTCAAAATCACAGCAGAATAGAAGAAGGGTTGCCACCAACACTACACTTTAGTTACGAGACAACAAATAACATTCCTGCTTTTTCATATGCAGCTTGATTACACTGTACTGAGCATAAATGATCAGCATTTGCACTCATCAATGGTCATTTGAAATATGTCTTCTACTCCGTCAAAACTGAATGTCCCATGTGTTACACATGTCTCATATCAAACAAAAGCACATGCAAATTCTTCACCTTCATCTTTGTTTTAATCACTGGCTAAACCAAGCTGAGATTTTGAAGTGGTACCTATAAAGGAAAAAACAATATCAGTTATTTAACTTAGTATGTCTGCTTTTAGTGGCATCCATAACTAGTTTTTAGAATTATCTGGTAATCTGCATGTTATGCTTCAGTACCAGTGTTTTATATACGAAAAAACTTGGAAGTTGTATTATCCTATATCATACTGTGTCTGCAAACAATGGTACAACTATATGCAGTCAAACCCCTATATAATGCTGCTGTTTGTTCACTGCAAATTGTGGCATTATTTTGAGGGTGGCTATAAATTGAAATACTGTATAACAGGGATTTTCTGTTTACACATTTTAATGGGCCCAAAGTGAGGGTGTCACAATATCAGGGGCTGCTATATTGGGGTTTGACTGTATTTAATGTTCTTTATTGTGTGACACAGTTACTACAATTTCTATGTGAAATAAAATTTTTGGTTGTATTATGACATGCACTAGATGTCTGGCTTAGCCCGCCAAAAAATCTAGGGAATGTAAAAAATATTCCTCCAACAAAGAATATTAGGTTAACAGTACTAAAATATTAGTAACTTAAATGCATAATTTCGGTGGACACATCTGTCCCAAAGTCAAACTGACCTGTGACTAACATGACTTTGGTATGAATAGAGTGGCTTAACCTACTGTACTGTACATGACCTTTACAATTCTTCAAAGAAAGCAGCTAACATAATACAGTTCTGTAGTCTGTCATACAAGATATCTGTCCTTTCCTGTGATGAATGATGTTGCATGACACCAAAACCCTAAAGAAAGCACAAACCTAACAGTACAAAAAAGTAACCTAATGAAGACTAAATTCATCTAACACACATCTTGCACAAACCAATTATGGCAAATTTTGTTGCACCTCATATCATGTGTGGCAGGATTTTGTGAATTACATTACACACCAGAAAATTCACTAGTTTAACAGATACCGAGGAAAATCAACTCACCTAACCTACATCTTCAAATTCTGGGGGTCTAATCATGCCCCAACAACCATTTTAATCAAAATTCACGCCAATCGAAAACTGTATGGTAATACACTCTCAAGGCAACGTCTTATATATAAATCTCACCACATTCTGAATGTTCAGCAAAAACTGTTAGGTTAGAAAATCAGCCATGCTTCGTACATCAAAATACCCAAAATACACTTGCACTTATCTTTGTATGCAGCTGCTTACTACTGTAAATGCACCAACACCTCCAAAATATTGCTAAAATGTAACAGAAACAATATCTGCGACTTCAAATCTTAGTATGATTGTAACATACTTACTTCATGGACTGCTGGCAAATTTACAATGAAGTGCTATCATATGCAGAACAGGATCACCAACAGCAAATGGAACTTCCAATTGTATTTATCTGTCATTGCAATAGAACCCAGAGCCCTAACCTTGGCCCTACGAACCCTACGAACATTTTTTTAAGTTAAGTTTCTGACAATAAAATGAAAGCTGAAACCCTCAACATTATCACTAAAAACAAAACCCCACCGCCTAACGTACATGTCAAACGACCCTCAAGGCCTCAACTTGTTGGCGTTTTGTTGAACCTAAATTTCGCAGCAAATGGAAACCAAAATTGTCAAATGTGTCACTAAAATGAAAACTCAGAGCCCTTACATTGGTCCATTAAATGTGAAAGCGTGCCATTTCTGCCACTCAAATGAAAACTCGTAGCCTAATGCATGCACCAAAATTATGTTTCTCGCACCATCATACTTCATGCCCTACGCCTGCCAGATTCAGGTTTGTGGCTTCGTTTTACACCTTCAACCGTCACCTACTTTTCTTTGTGTTATCAACCTTGCTACAATATGGTTTACCTTATTAATCTCTACACACAGCCTGATCATGGCTTAATTTTACGCCCAAACATGTAGCTGATTTCCAAATATATAATTCTTTCCTAGACAAATACTGCTTTTTATTGAAAAATAATATCCTAGACTTTGTCAGATGCTCGTATACCCGTACGTACTAATACTGCCAGTTCCATTCAAACTTACTGTTTTGGGTAAGAAATAACAGCATTTTGACGTTTTAGTAAATTAAGGTTCGTAAAAAGTTACATAGTAAAAGAAGTGGCAAGTGTATTCTGGACTACAAAGGAGTAAGTAATTGATTTCGATCTGCAGTTCTCCTAAGTACTATTAATATGCTGCTCAGTTAATGCAAATTCACACGCTCTTTATAACGTACCACGAGAATCTCTACAATTCTGGAACTTGCGCATTCCCATACGAATGTACGCACACACAGACACACTCGCTTTGGCTCAGCGTTACACGTATTACCTGCTATTGTGTCGCTATCACAAGGTCGCTATCTTGCAGAGATTACTACCATGCTCAACTCACAATGAATCACAGCCGCAGCACACGATCCACAAGTGTATCATTGCGTCATTTATGGTCTGTGATCATGTGTGAGCAGAATGCCGTTTCGTGGCACAGATATTAGAGAGGGTTGCAAGCCTGCGGGAGTGGAAAGGCGTGGAATTGATTTTCACAGAGTTGAACGTATGCTAGGGAGTATTTACGAGTTTATAATACTAAAATGTGTGCGGAGTGGGACAGAATAGCACCACTAAATAAGACCCATGTTGAGAATCCGTGTCTTGATCAAGGAGTCAACTAACTGTATATCTCAAATGTCATGCAGCACAATGGTTAATTACTGTTTCCCACTGGACCCAGTGGCGTAGCTAGATTTTTTGGCGCCCAGGTCGAGTAATCACAGTGGTCGCCCCGAACAGAAATCATGAGCTTAAAAAGATCGCAATTATCTATTTAATTTCCTGTTATTTTTCTAAATAATTCAAACAGCTGGGGGCAGAAAATGAATTTTTTCGCTAAAGTATTCATTTTATTGCCCCTTAGACTCCAATGCCCAAGGTGGTCGCACTACTCGTACTCTTCTTTGCCATCTATGCCACTGACTGGAGCCTAACTGGAGACAGTTAATTCCAGTCTGCAATCCAAGCTCCATATTGCCCTACCTACCATAAAGTCATTTAATTGCTTCAGGATTTCAGATGTTTTATAAGTATAGTTTAGTTTAGTTTAATCATTCACAATTCCATAGATCCAGCTTGGTTAAGATAGCCTTACATTATGCATTACTCATTGTAATGGTAGAGTAAGGAGGGAAATAACTTGAACAGAGCTTAGCGTTTCAGGTGTCCTGCTGCTCACATCATACACCCTGTCACAGGCCTGTAGCCAGTAGCGGAATGTAACCCACAAAATGCCGATTTTTAATGTATGAGCACTGTTGGTTCAATTAATGTTCAATATATGTTCTGCATCATGCCAAACATATTATTCTTGATTTATTTTGTGAAAAGTCATGCATTATGAGGGTACTCATTGTCATTTTCCAAAACCTCCTGTTATTTCCTCTGTTACAGGCAAATCATCTTCTAGGGTTTTCTTTTCTAACACCCTCAGCTGTTAGCCCTTTTCAGGCAAAATTATATACTCACATAAGACATGTAAAATTACAGTTTTGTTTAATGTTTAGATTTTAGATATAGTGAATATTATAGGATTGTGAAATGAATGGCAGCAAGCATTCCCTTAATTTAATGTGCTCTTTTAACTTCAGATTCTGCTAGCAGAGCTTTTTTTTTAATCTGAAAAAGCCATGACTAGAACTATAAAAATGGCAAGATTCACAATATTGTGCTTTAAATCTTTCCAAAATATGTAATAATGGGGTTTGGGTTTACCAGTTATGCTTGGTTTATGGTATGTGGGCAGTCCAAGAAACTTGTATATTCAAAATGTAATCAAACACCCAGAGTCTACACGTTGTAGAATAAGTGTGCTGCAGATGTACCAAGCAGATTGGTGTAACAGAACATCCTAAATTTATATCTGAGACAGGCCAACTTCAAAATTTAGGTGGGATACCCCATCCATAAAACTTTTGCAGTTTTTGTCAGTTCATCAAAGAATATACAAGCTCTTACATCTATCATCTCCCTGAGTACAGTAACCTTGCCACACAAAAAGAACCTGTACATGCCAGGACATTCCATGACAGCTGTGGCACCCTGGGCAGCAATAATGCAGATGCTGTGTACAGGATAATATCTTGAAGGAGTCTATGATTGCCTCCTTCCAAATTCACCATTCATAACCTTGACTTCTGCCATTCAAGTGACATTGTTAAAAAAAACACGAAAAATATGACATGGCTGGAAATATTTTTAATGCTGTGGAGTACTGCTACTCCTGCACTTGCATGTGGTGGATACACAGGAATTTGTACTGAACCTCCTGAAGTACATGTGTGGGTCATGCTAAAATTGGGCTCACATTTTTAGGCAGAGAGATTGTGATTTCCATTATTGGCAGACAGAGAAAGCACACTGTTGCACAACCTCTACATGCAGTGCTTGCAACACATGTTTTAAGCATACATTTCTTCTTGCAAGTACTCATTTTTAAGTGGCAAGGAGAGTATTAATAGACTTCTGTGAAAATGCATTTATCCTCAATTTTATGAACTAGAAATTCTGCAAGTTCTGCTTCCTACATGTGTGATGAAAACTTACTGTTATATGTGTGTTGACCAGAAGTCATATCCAGCTAACACTAGTGATTAATGAGGAACAACTAACATAAGATATAAGGTTTTCATTGTGAGTTTTCAGATAGAGTGGGCAGCCAGGATGGTGTAGTCAGTAACTTACTACAGCCTTGACGATTTGGGGATCGAATCTTGGTGGGGGTGAGATTTTCTGTGCCCATGCAGACTGACCTCAAGGCCCATCCAGCCTCAGGTACAATGGGTACTGGGTCTTTCCAGGGGGTAATGTGGCTGGGGCATAGTGCTGACCACCCACATCCTTCTAGTGCCAAGGTTGTGAATGGGTTTGAGCTATACCTCTGCCTCCCCTCTGTGCCTGCATAGGCATGTCATGCTGTGACCTTTACCTTTAGACAGAGTACTTCTGGTGTGCTACACTGTGTTATCTTGTACATGGATACTGTCTCTAGAAAGGGCTACTTTCATAACTTTTTGTCCAAAATGATCTTGAAAAGGATCATGTTCTCACCATTCATACTGGGCACAGACAGGACTCTCCCTCCTGTCCCATTTTTGGGGCTGTGATGGACCGTCACTCCAAATGCTCCTTTGCAGATCCATCACACTTCTACATAACTTGGCTATAATTATTCCTGCTCACTTCAAACCTGAATATGACACTCAATCTCTAACCTGTTAACCCTTTAAAGATGAAGCATGTCTGTTCTATATAAGGACTCAGTGCGTACCGCGCTGTAAACACTCTCCACTTCTGTTATAAAAACCAGCCTCTTAAGGTATTGTAAGGGAAAAGTTGCTGTTTGTTCTGAGATCCGTACAAAACACATAAACGCAATGTAGGCACCATGTAGAATTTTTTAATGTTAAACCTGGTGATATGTAAAGTCACCGCTAGGCTTTAAAGGGTTAATATAATATTTGATACAATGATGTGGGTTGGACTCATCTTGCTCAGTACAGGGGTCAACTTGAGGACTCCTGCAAATGTCAAAATGAGCCTTCAGATTCCATAAAACATTTGGGTTATAGTTGCCCTCTGTGCATACCATGGTGGCACACAGATGTGTGGAAATTGAGATTTAGCTCCACCAGTTTTTAACATCAGCACTAAATGGAGGTGAGTGGTCACCTTCATGTCAAAGTCATTTTGTCCTTGGGAAAGAGCTCTTCATACCCACTGAACAGGATGTTGGTTGGGCCCAAGAGCCAGTCTGAATGCTTTGGAGAAGAGAGAAAGCTTTTACCCCTACTAGGAATCTGATCACAAAGGAGGTTAGTTATGTATGATAATTAATGTTGGTTTCTTATGGTCAGAGACACACAGTGCAATTATTATTTACATATAATACTTCTGAAAATATCAGGTCTACCATGCCAGTGACTTTGGAATCTAGAAACTTGTCTGCATGTTACCCATCTAGAAGTATGTCCCAGTGTCAAGGTAACTGCCAAGAGTACTCCACCGGAACCCTGAACCACATCCTGATGTGCTCATCACCATATCACCTCCAGGTGGCAGAATCTCAGGGACTGGCAGGTGGTTCATCCAAACTGGTGTTGGTGATGGGCCAGACTTCACATTTGTGGATGTAATGTGCTAAGTGAGAAAATTAAGTTCAGGATAACTATATGGTGAATCTGCACACCATGTTTCAGTTCTCTGTTTTTGTGGAATGTATAACAGGTAGAGTTACAACACAAAACTAAAGCCTCCCTAAAAATCAAGTACAAACACTTCTGCTCCTCAGTCTACTTTCATTTTAGCTTCACCATGAGTTTAGCAATAACACAGCAACTAGCACTTAGGAGATACTTCCTCTGAATTCCAGCCAGTGACTAGGTCATTTTAGTGAGATTTCCAATGTCTTACTCAGTTCCTGCCGGCAGCTGTCTTCTCTTCGTGATTCATCATCCAGTCATCCTACCATGTTTCACTAAATTCTGCTTAACCCTGCTAGCTCGTACATCACCACAGATTACCCACAATGTCTACAAAGAAATTTTAAGTATGAACTACAGTCCACTTCTGTATATACTTTGACAGTATAAACCTACAGGCCAGTAAAAGGTAAGGCAACCTAAAGTTGGATTGATGATTGCCCCTGAAGATGGAACAGGCCAAGGGATGTAACCCTTGAAGTTTAAGATGATGATAATGACTACAAACTTCACCTTGACTTCAATGGCTTATTTGTTGGATATTAATTAGACTTCACTGCTATGAGAAGCATAGGAGCTAACAACATCTGCATTACACCTTGAGTGGTCAACATTTTAAAATTATATTTACACTGACTGAACTGCCTGCCATGAAATGATCTCATCCTTCAATTTGTTATCATTCCTCTTTTAAAATAGCGTCTTGATTTAAAGTTTCAATGGAATTTGCTAGAATTTGGATACAAAAATAAGAAAAAGAGATTCACTTACTTGCACATTCTTATGGAAGTCTCATTCTTTTGGGATGATTACAAAACGTGAAAACTTAAAAAATATATATATAATAGTATATGTGGATACAATTACAGTTCATCTGCGTTACTTGAGATTCAGATATTTAAATAAAATACATACACAATGAGATGTGACTACTCACAAAATAATTTTTCTGTGTGTCACTATTATCTGTGACTTTCTTTGGTATCCACTTCCACATGTTTGCCTGAACACCCTGCATCCTATTACTACACAAGCTATGCGAAGTTAATGATACGTATCACACAGTACAGAAGTATAGATTATACACTTTGTAGCCATCAGCCTTGTAACAAATAAGATAAACAGTTGGGATGATTGAAATATTAGATTATGAAGATAAAACTTGGAGAAGAGTGATAAAATGCTAGTGGTTGAAATGCATCATGTCAGCTTTGTAACGCCTACAATAATAAGAATTGTTATCATTTATGATAAAAACTTTCATTATCTTTGTTCATTCTACGAGATACTAGGCACATATATGCTGCTAACTGAAGTGAAAGATGTTGCCCAGAAGTTTAGAATAGCTTTGTGTATCAGGCCTAACTGAGCAGGTGTTCTTCTGACTCTTTTGTCCGTCCCCAAAATGCACTTAATTTTTACTGCATTTTAAACATGGGATGATGGATAAAGTCCAAAGAATGGATGATTCCAAATCTGATGTAACATTATTGAAACCCTACAAAACCATATAAGAGATATGTAAATACTTTGCAGCCCAGGTTTGATATTCTGGAGAGCATCAATATCAGAACATAAATAATTTAATGTGCAAAGAATGACTTTTAATGCAACCATCCATGTGCAGTGTTGAAACCTTTTGTGAGTGTATTGTTTTAAATTCAGCAAGTGTGTTCCACAATTTGTTGAATCATAATGGTATCACTGTATCTTGTTCCCTTTAATACCACCTTGAGTTTTGAAGAAAGATATGTTACATGGTGCAAAATCAGTTGAGTATGGGGCTGTGGAATGATAATTATTTTGCTTTTAGCAAGAAATTCAAGCATACGCAAGGCAGAGTGGGAAGCTGAATTGTCATGGCAGCAAAACCAATCACCTGAATTCTACTAGAGCTAGGAATAACCTACCAGTCTGTCAGTTGGAGAAAGTGTATGATATACATACATAGAGATGTAAAACTAGCACATTTGTTCATACAGATGTTATTAGTGTAATAATGGAGACAAGAACCAGAAGTCTGAGGAGATGCATTTAACATTTATCACAACAGCTAGAGTTCTAAAACAGCATGGAAAGAAAAGTCTGCTGTGACAATTTTAAAATGTGACAATTTTGATCTTAGAGGTTCTGAATCTTACAGTTGCTAAACCACTGCACCCAGAAGGTCATATTGTGGTGTGTGTTATCACACATTTGAGTATTTTATCCTGTGTTCCTCAATGGATCAGTCAACTCTGACAACTACGTCGTTTCCTGAAGTAAAAATTTGTCCCTTTCCTGGTTGGATGTGGCATTGCAATGATGCAGCCTGGTTTCAAAAAAATGGTGCCATCCCTCACACCAGAAATGCCATATTTGTTTCTCCGCGATGATTTCAAGGTGAGAGTCATGTTGAACCAAATGACTACAGCTCTTTGAGGACAGATTTTCATGGCCATCAAGTTGACCTACCTAAGCCCCTGTGGCTGTTTTCTTGGGGTTATTTCATAAAAATCTGCACATAATTAAAGAACTTAAATTCATAATATGATTTAATACGTGTCACCACACATTCTCACTAAGCGTAACGAAACTTGCTTCTTTATTTGCACAAAGTTTGTAAGTTTCAAGGACATCAAACTGAACATATTTTGATTCAACAAACTGTTTTCTAACATGTAGGAGGGTTGTGAAAGTTTCATGCTGTTATGTTTGCACGATACACCAATTTCGAAGTGCCAAAAATAAGTAACCACTCTGTACTTTTCAAGGGTTCAGATAGAAATAAACTTAACTCAACCTGTGTCAACTCTCTCACCTACAACACCCCACTCCACTCCACCCCATTCCACTACCACCACCAGTAAGCTTTTGGCCATTCCTGTTACAACGTTTAAAACTGCCCTTTCCCATTTTTCTGGTACCTTTACCACCACCACCTCCACCACCACCACCACCACCACCACCACCATTACCACTACCACCACTGCTGCCACCACCGCCACCACCATTACTGCTATACCACTCTGAGGCAACACACTTGTGCAGACTCCATTTTGCTTAGTGCCTTTCACTCCTAGTAAAAACATACATATGCAGGCAAACATTGTTATTTTATCTGTTCTAGATTCAATCAGATCTGTTAAATTACCTGCTGTTCATATGAAAAAATTCATGCTTTCAAAACATCTACTAAAGGACACAATGTGGTCTGCAGTCATACATTTAAGTCTATAAAAATAAAAGGAACATTCTCACACTGTTTGCATAGTTTAAGCTTAATCCATGACTGTACCAATACAAGTATAATAAGAAATATGACAAGTGCACCATTATTAAATTTTAAATGAAAATACAAATTAATTTTTAATATACATGTTTATTAATTCCTTTCTTTGGACCCTATACAATTTATAACTATCATAATGACATACCTCTTTGGGTAATTACAGTATTGTTTGAAATGCATCACCTGACCGAAAGGAGTTTTTGTTTTCTTTAGTTTTATTTTAATGGGTGGGGGCAAGTTGGTAACACTTCACATTTGACTAGTATCAAACAAGTTCTTTCTTTTTAAATCATACCTTATATTGGAAATGCTATGCAGTATGAACACACACACATACAAATATAATAAGATTGCATGATTATTTGTATCAGAAATTTTTACATTCCAAAATCCCTAACAATAACAAGCATGGCTGTTTATTTCATTTCCTTCTAAACCTTTAACCTGAGTTTTCCCACAGAATGTACATTACACTGACAGCCAACAGATGCCCAACTTCTTGAGAAACAATATGTCAAATACCAAGAAATCATGACATGTACAAGAGTAAATTAGTTTTCACATTACTACTCTATAAGTGGAATGTATTTGAAATTAATTTATGTATCACAGCAAACAGTAACTTTTTTCTAAAACATTCTGGCAGGCAGGAAGTAATTCATCATGATGCATCATGCACTTAACTGAGACTAATACTCTTCAACATCTGATTGTCAGCAAAGATTGTTGGTGCAAGTGCTGATATATCATTTCATGTGCAGAGGAAAAGCTACTTTCCTTTCTTATACCAAATACATGGAAAATGGGTAATCCAGTTTCATCACACATAATGCAACATGAGATCTCCTAACTAAAGAGTAAAATAAAATATGTTAATGTGCAACACACATACAAAGTGGGCTGTATTATATATGTATATACCTTCTGTTTTTCTTTGTGATGACTGTAACTCACATATGAATCTACACAAGTTCATGTTACATTTGGTACGTGTAATTTACAAGTTCATATGAAGTTCAGAATTATAAAGAGGGTATGCATGGCAAGACTGCTTAAGTTCCAAATATGTTATACTCATCCAATAACTGCATAATGTACTCAGTTTGGGAGAAAGTATTTTAATCTTCACCGACTTAACACAGTGATTCTACTAGCTGTACCATGCTAAGATGGAACTAAGTGTCTTAGGTTGTAACAATTCTGCAATGAAAATAAAACAGAACCGCTATGTGTGTGCTTCTCAGGATCACTGATATATTATGCCAACCTACAAAATACATAAAATTGAAAGTAATGTAAAGCTCAAGCAAGTCGTGCAGATTTTCCCATAAATTATCTTCAATGTTGTACATCCAAAAATGAAATGGGCAAGAAACTTGGAAGCATATTTCAACAACTGCTCCTCAAGCTCTGTGGTGTGCTCCTTCTTCCTAACTGTCAAAGTTGAAAAATAGTGGCTTCAAACTAACCACCATAATTACTAAAATTTTAACAAATGCTGAATAAGGTTTGTGGTTACTATGTTTAAGGATGCAGGTATGGGGATCTTTATTTATAATATGCATGTCCCACAAGAATCATTTAGTTGACTTCATATAGCATTAACAGAAAAAATTCTCCACTTCAAGTTGAAGTCTGAAGGGAACAATATATTATGTAAGCATTGCTAATGTTCTATTAGAAAGACTAAGCAAGCTGGCATAAGTGGGATAACTTGTGACTTGATTTCAGGGGGTGTCTGGTTTGAGTACCAGCTGGGGCAATGTCTATCCTGAAAAGACTTTTGTGATTTTCCTCAGGCCTAGGATAGTACCGTAAATTAGGCCACAATCATTATGCATAGTCATCCAGTCAATTGATATCAAAGTTTCTGACAGCATAACTAAATAAACAACAAATTCAAACATATGAGAAAAGAGTAAATTCGAATCTGAAAAGAATATCACAGTATGCTTTTATTTGGTTTTTTGTTTGACCAGAATATCACATTACCTTCAAAATGCTGTGGCATTTTAAGGAATCAAGTGATACACACAAACATACATGATACACTTTCAGGAATTATGAAAAAAATGGCCCTAACAATGAAGTGTAGTTGATTACAGAAACATATTTTTACACACTTAAGTATCAAACTGTGCCTACTAATCAGTGGTCAGCTGTTGTAAGTGAAATAAGAAAAGTGACAGAATTTGAAATAATAACTGATAGCAAAGAACAAAAGAACAACAAAATATAAAATACCCTAATGTTTTTTTGTTATCTGGTGTGATTCACTAATTACTTTCGATAAACATCTTAATCGCACCATTATTTCCTTAATGTTGAGATGTTCCTGTATTTTATATGGACTCTTTTCCTCCCGACAGCCAGGGTTGCTCAGTCACAGTAGTAACTGGTTATGCGCTAGGACAGTCACTATAATGACTAGATACAAGTTGGATGATCACAGTTCAATTCTCAGTAGGGAAAAAGATTTTTTCTTTGTCAACACATCCAGTTCTGCTCAGGGGCCGACCCAGTCACCTATCCAATTCGTACGTGGGGCTCTTCGCACTACAGGTAAAGTAGCCAGAACATGACGTTAGTCACCTGAAGTTAAGGCTGTATACAACTGTGCCTCCTCTCCCCTGCATACATCCTTATGGTGTGATGCTTAACAGAGATACTTTTATCCTGCTACCACTGTCGGCATAGGAGTGTCTACTGTTATGTGACAATACAGTAAGGCTATTAGAGAATAATTCTGCTAACTAGTGCACAAGACATATGGGTATCCCTGTGATACACATAAAATAATTTTTGCAAGGGATACATTTTGTTTACCACAGAAGTCTCAACCAACTTCAGGAAGTCCTCCATTCTGTCCCTCTTTTATTTTATTTACACCTTTTGACTCTGTCTGATTTGGGTTTTATAATAAAACATGCAATTACAAACCTAGCAGTCTTCCTTAAAGAGTCTGTTTTCTTGATATCCACTTCATTTTGATAGAAAAGTGTCATAACCAAAATCAAATACTCACTGACAATAATTTTTTGAACTCTGTGAAAGTCAGAACTACTGAGCAACAGATGCATAGCAGCTTCAATGTCTTATATATTAATTTTAATACAAAATATTTTGAATATATTGTTAAAATGCAACATCTTGGACACTGTACCTCGTAAGCGTCATATTCCATTTACTGTTACTTAGTTCAGGTTATCAACAGATCTCTCTATTTACAGTTCCTCCTTACTACCCTGTCTTTATACAGCAATAATGTTGGAACATTCATATATCTCAAATTACTTATTTAAAAAATAAAAACAAATACATTATAGAGACACTCTTATATGTTTTGCAATAAGAACAGAACTTTAAATGAAAAATCACCAGTTATTAAATACAGTAGTAATGTGACTTGAAACTGTGATGATGTATTAAAGGATGGTTAGGGCATATGTTGTTCCAGTCAGTGACTTCCCATGTTTATACATATTTGATACACATAGATTCTTGTCAGCCTTGATTTCCCTTTTGCAGATGTCATCAATTGCTGGAAAATGTGCTGGATGCAATTCTTGTACTACAAAAATAAAATAAAGTAACATTAAAATGGAACAACCTCCATAGGGTAGTTTCCACATTATAGACTGACATTAATTTGATATAAGGAAATTGTTTAGAAATGGCTTTAAAACAATAAACATTTTCACTGTGAAATGAAGACTCGGTAGATTCAGGTACACACTGACTGTCAAACAGATACTTTATGTTAGTTAAAAAGAAGCTTAGATCATATGCTGTTAACCGTCTTTGTAATGTTTAGCAATTAATTTTTTTTTCACAGTACAAACAGCGAACCGCATCATCCAGCCATCTTACAGCAAGGTGATGCCCCCAGACATTACCTTCCATGTACTTAAATTGTGATACTTATTGAAACATTTCAACTGTATGTTGTTTTCCTTAGCTTTACAACATCAAGGCTATTAATAAGCAGCTCTTGAAACCATGTCAGTGGACAAACAAATTTTTATTCCTCTATTTCTTTTGAGAAAGAGACACATATCATATATTTTTGCTTCTGTTTCAAGTAAAATATTGCAATAATTATTTTCACACTCATAATCACGCACATGTGCACGTGAGCGTGCACAAACACACACACACACACACACACACACACACACACACATGCACTGTTATACAGTGATATGCCAAACCTTTAGTAACAAACTTAAAAACCCATAAATATAATATATAAGTAGTAATACTTAGTAATAATTACATTAATCATTATAGGAAATTCATCAAAATCCTCATCTTTTCACAAAAAAAGGATCTCTTTCTTTGTAAATTCTGGTTCCTTATATATCAAACTTTGCTTTAGTTAACAATTACTTGCTAAAATTTAAGAATGTCACTTGATAAGGGGCACAGATCATGATATGTTTAGAAAGTGGTGTTTTTAACCTATGATCTAAAGCAGGTTAATTAGAGAAGGCGAGAGTGGCTAGTTTTTTTCTTTTTTTATATAGTTTTCCCATTGATATTATCACATTGTACCTGCTTTTACTACCATCTCATATACCTCTGAAAACACATCAAGGGCGTTAACAACACTGTACAGTTTTGGGGCTCAAAGACTTGCAGAATCTAATCAACCAACCAATTTACAAACAATTCCCTAGCAGGCACTCAAACCAGTTATTTAAAACCACTACTCCACAAGTGATGTAAAATTAATATTAAATCTATGTTATCAGTATGGGTGGGTATTAAAGTATGTGAGGAAAATTCTTCATATCATGCATCATTTACCTACAAAATTAAAAACACTGGACAGAATGAAAAATATTGGAATTACAGGGTATCATATAATAAAAGAGAACAGTATGATCTTGATCGTCAGGTGTATGAGGTTTCAGTCATTCATAATCAGAACCAGGAAGCAATGTACTGTACCTAGAAGTTTCCAACACATAGAATACATCATTTAATGGAATCAGACCAAACACTCACACATAGACACACACAAATGCATGCATACACACATATACCACATATATAATGTTGCCTGGAAAAGCTCGAGCAGAATAAGGCAGTAATTTAAACATTCTTCAGTTATAGCCCTGATTGGTTGATACCCTTCTATCATAAATACTTAGATGACAATGTACACATGTTACACAACACACACATGCTTCCAGCCATACACAGCATGGTGTGTTAAGTACCCTGGCTAAAAGAGGCAATGCATACTAACTTGTACTAACACATTTCAGAATAATTAAAACACACTGTTAAGTCATAATACTGTTCTGCAGTCTACTTAAAAACCGTCCCCAGGAAAACATTACTAACATAATACCATTAACTAATATACTTTATATTTATCATAAACACAGTTTTCAGTTATCAATTAATAAACCTGCAGAGACAATGAACAAAGGGGTCTTATTATCACTCTTCCCTCCACCTTTGAGCCCCATTTAAACTGCAATCTCTCACACATGAAGTGCTACGAGCATTTATCTTACAAGAGTACAGTTCTGTTGCAGTATTCAAACAAACAAATGCACAAGAACAAACAATGACATTCAAAAGGTTCGGATTGCATAACAGGTAATTTTTATAAGCTGATATGTTTATTTCTGCTGATTTGCCCCCGCCCTCCCCTGTAGCATTGAGCTGCGTTTTGTCTTCACTAGAGACAAACAATGGACGGAAAGTTTCCAGAATGGATCTGTTGCATTGTGCAGGAAATCATAATAATATCATCCTTTTAATAATTCATCTTCTAGTGGGAAAAGTAGACTGCCAACATTTAAAATATATGCTTTTCAATTGTGGATTTGTATACTAAGACAACAGTTAATGCTGATGCCTTGTTATATAAGCACTTATTTATTTTATGTTTCAAGTAGCAATAATGTGGGAATTCAATCCAACAAGCATCTTAAATCTTTTACTCATGGAGAACTAATGTTTTAAATGTTCATCAGACCAATCAGTACAGTGAAGTTATCATTTTATTTTATGCAATTTTGTTAGAACCACATGAAAAAAAATGTATCTGGGTCTGCACAATACAAACAGATCTGATAAATCTGCATACAAAATGGGCCTGTAAGAGGAGGCTTCAGAGTGGAACATGTACTGGTATATAACTTTTAACTATTTGCACTTTTAAATTTTAAATTTCTATGTTAATTTCTAATGGATAACTCTCCTAAGTTACTGAAAAATGCAAAGCAAACCCTACATAATATTTATTCACAAATGTCCCAGTACACTCCCTGAATCTGTACCTCCACTCCAGTGGCCTAATAATCTTGTATCACATCAATCGTACATGTAAAGCAACTACTAATAAGATTCTAAAATCTTTTTTACTTTTATTATAAGAATCTACGAGTTATTAACAAACAGAAATTACATTCCCATCCACAGCGCATTTCAGCACCGCCTCTTCCTCTCCTTTGTATGCTAGCAAGGTGCTTGCACCCCTTATTGCCTTCTTGTTGCCTTGCATTCCAGTGTTCCTTTAGATTGTCCTTAACACCTGAAGCTTTCAGTCTCTGCTTTGGTTCATACACAATGTATACAGTTGGTACAACTGTAGTGTTGGGTGCAACCTCAGTTGTTAATATTTGACCACCTAAGAAGTATTCTTTCAAACCTCAGATAAAAAGCAAGTCTACTAATAAAATGTATCATGATTTCTGGCCTCCATTTGTTTGGAAATATCCAGTAGGCTACACTGCTGACACAAAATGGCTAAAATCTAAAGACAGGTGGTCACTTTAGTCACAGGAATTACAATGTCATTACACTTATTGAAAGTAATGATACGATATATACAAATTATTATTCTACCATATAAAGTACGCATCACATCTTACCCCAGAAAATTTGGCAAACTGCCTAAAACTAATGTTCACAAGATACTGATTCCAACTACAAATACAAGTTGATAGGAGGAGGTGAGAGAAAGCACTGGTTTTGATATGGTTCATATGATATGCCTGGATAGATCGTTTTGGCATCCTGCGTCTGCCCTCCTGCTCCCATATTGCTGCCCTTGAGGGATGACACAGCATGGGCAGGACCCGTATTCTGATCTTTGTTTTCACTACATATTTATAAATAACAAAATCTCTTCTCCTCCTATCAGTTTAGATATAGCATAAGAATTTATTGCTATTAATAATAAATATGTTAGGAGAGACAAATCAAAAGTAAACTTTCCTATTCAAATAAATCAATACAGAGTCACCCTTCTTAGTGGTGATAATAATTCTACCTAATGGTTGTAACTACAACAAGAACCTCTAACTGCACACCAGAACATACAGTAAACTACTGTACAATATTACTTTGGTTTTCATTTCTGAGAGTCAAGATTACTTGCACTAAACAGGCATCATCATCGTCATCACCACCACCACAATAGTCATCGACATTATCGCATGTAAAATTAGTACAGTACATTTACATATAATTATCTAAAACATAGCATAAAGGGCACCTTTGGTTTCAAGCTTCTGCAATGTTCTGTTTATTATTTAGCATAACCTCTAACAATATGCTGCCATATAGTACCATGGCTTTCAGTGGTATAATAATTATAGTGTTTCATATTCCCAAAATTTTATGAAGAGTTCTAAACACTCCTTTCTTAAAGGAACTCTATGTAACACACCGTTTTAGTTTGTGTTTCTCTAAGTTCACCTGAAATTGTAATTCCAGTGTGCTGGTTCCATGATCTTTCTCTCCAGAACAGTTTAATATCCTAAACAAAAACTACATCATGATGGCATAAATTTACAGACTTTAGGTATTTCAGAATGTTTGTTTTGCAACATGTTGACCTTCCCTGCTGCTAATGCAATTAAATTCAATTTAATAATAATAATAATAATAATAATAATAATAATAATGATAATGATAATTTATTATAATGGTATTATTAGTTAAATCTTCACACTGACAGACCAGTCTGTAGTATGAAAGCAAACAACAAAGAAATACAAAAATAATGCATAATTTCACTGCTTTAATTTACTGCCATTGCTACTGGTGATGTTCCCTCTGTTGTAAGTGGTCTCAGCAACTATGATGGCAAGGCAATTCCAACTAGAATGAGGTGCCTAGGTCAGGTGCTAAGTTGTAGGTAAGGATAATTAAGATTGTCCATTTTCTTCTCCCTTGGGTCCCTAAAACAAAATAACAAAAAGTATAAGTTTCATTTATGTTATGTAAAGTCACAATTCCATTATAAAAGTCACATGGAAATGGGTGGAAATTTTACTAAAGTAAATGTTAACAAGGATTCAACAGCAAGCCCAGAGAGTCCACTTAAGCTGGTTAAATTGTAGTTCTAGGTATCCAATTTCCAATACTAGTTGGAGGTAAGCAGTCATCTCCACGCCATGGGAACGGGGCCTCCAGCACACACAAGACTGACCGATTTATGTATTATTTAATCATATTTTCTCAACTACAGAATTTATAGGATGACTGCGAGTGCTAAAGGGGGAACATATTGGAGTGATCATGGCCTTTAATACACTGTTCCAACATTTGGTTAGAGGAACTGAGGAAAATCATGAAACCTGTGAGATGTCGAAGCTTGGGACTGAGATTCAAAAAGTTAAGAAGCAGGAGTACGAAATAATAAGGCTGAGCTATTTTGTGTTAGACAAGAAGAGGAAAAATTCATCAACACTTTAGAATCCAGTTAGGACATACAAGGATCAAGCAAAAATCAGTTACCAGAACTCATTACAGCTCGCAGCATACTGTAAACCAGTCTTGGTTATGTTTTCATTACACTTGCCAAAACCATGGTCTGTCCTCCTAAGTGATGGTGAAGGATATGAAATGCATGTTGACTGCATACTGATTATTAGATGAAGACTATAATTTTTAACAGTGACAACAGAAAACATTAAGCTGTGTTTTCTTTTTAAGTGACATTATAACCTACATATCAAAACACACTAGGCCTACACTTTGCTTTTTGGTATGAACTCAAAATGTGAAGGTGAAAGGTCAACTTCACATCCCTGCCACTTTACTGACAGGGAAAGAGACATTCAGTTCCTATTGAAAAGGAGGCTGGGTTGGCCCCAAAGCCAGTCTGGATGTTTTGGAGGAAAGAAAAGTCTCCTGGCCCTGCAGAGAATTGAACCATGATTCTTCAGTTGTCCACCCTGTAGCCCAATCACCATACTGACTACATCTGTCCAGTCATTCAATTGGCTCAGCCACTACAGATCTTTCAAATTTGTTACATTATTCAAAATGGCACTCAGGATAATACTTCATGCTGTCACAACATTAGGATAGATAACTGAAATGTGCATGGACTACGGAGATTTATGACACCATCCAAAGAAAAGTGTAAAAGTTACAATCCAACTCAACATCAGGATAGATACCAAAGTATTAATATTTACACCATGGTAATATTTTATGGCATTGCTTACATTTATGCAGAAATTTTATCATTCATGTTTTTACTAGAGCCACAACTTTAATTTTATGAATTTCTGTTCAGGTATGCTACAAATGTCTAGTCCTTGAAACACATGTGCAATTTATTTAAATATAATTGTAATAAACCATTCCTCAATTGTGCAATAGTATGTTAGCAGCTGTTGACCTTTTAATGGCGAATTCTTGTATGTAAATTACAAAGTTACTTGAAAACACAGAAGATCCATAAGTATATTATCTGTACATAGCATTTTATTCAGAAGTATGTCTGTAATACACCTGACTGAGACCCATGGAAGAGTTTTAAGTTTTCTTGGAGAAATACACATAAACATAGAGACATACCTACAAATAGAACTTCACATTCATGTACATGTAGATGCGTATGCACTGTGGATCAAGTCACATGAACCAAAGGTGTAATAACACGTACAAGTAGTCACATAAAATGGGTCTAGTATGGGAACAGATAAGCTTACTTATGAAACAAATGCTGGCTTATTTGCTTCGGTTGTGGACTGCTCTCTTTGAAATGTTAAGATTACAACATAATGGTAATGCCAGTATTAGAAAACAAATATTATAAAATAAAGATAAGTTTTTCTATTTTCCTGAAATATGGTAAATGATGCAGTTTCAGGCAGATGTGCTACCTGATGTCATGCAATATGCAATATTTCTTCTCTGAATGAAAGAATGTACACTCTTCAAAACTAAACACTAACAGTTTTAAATATATATAGTTTCACAAATATTCATAATAAAACATTACAGAATATATCAAAAGACACGTACATTTATGGGGATTATTCTTAAGTAAACTGTTTCAGTGGGGGAACAAAACCGTTGAAATCAACATGTTATCATTAGTGGTAGCAATAATGGCTATGATTACTTCCTGTAATGTAGTCATCTGGATGAAGGTATGTGACAATTCCACCCTTTAATCCTACCCTTGCCCCCACGCCACAATAAGTAATTGCAGGGACTAAGGTCAGAATACTGTAGCCATGGCTGAACACACAGAATAGTTCATTACAAATCATGGACTGAAATGTTTCTAAAGGGTACCGAGCCCACTGTTTGAAACCTGGGTATGTGCACTGTCTTGTTTGGCTCATAGCTTCTAATCTCATAACCACTCAACACGAAAACTGAAACAATCAAATCTTCCAAGGAAACATCAGCTAACTATTGGTGGTATATAAACTTCTCTTTCTGAATCTCTGTAATAACATAAAACACAGAAGTAATATCATCAACTTAATCAGAATACATCATACATGAAAGCAATGTGGGCTTTCAAGTTGCTTTATAATAACTTTCCTAGGAGTCACCACATATTTTTGTAATGCATACATCTGCTTGACATTGCTGTTCTACAGGTTATCTTCAAATGTCATGACACTTCTTTAAACCATGTAACAACAAGAAACCTACACCATAAAGTGTCATTATATAACAAACTTTGTAAGAAAGACTCAGACATTCCACTTGTCACAGATACCATGATTAATATTTTTTATATCTAACTGTTCAACAAAGCAACGAATCAAGTAACCAATCAAGCAATCAACCAACCAATTCCATGGTACAAGGTCTTTCCCACAAAGCTGACAGTCATTTGGCTAGTCAAGAATTTCACACCTTGTATAGAACCAAAACATTCATTATTGTGTTCATAACAGACCACAACTGTTCCCTAACCTGAGCCACATTAATCTTGCCTACACCCTCCCACCCTATTTGTTTAAGATCCTGTCTACACCTAGGCTTCCCAAGCACCTCATAATTTCAGGTCTTTTGGCCGAACCTCTGTGTTCATTTCTCATCTCTCGCGATTATGCCACTTGCCTGTCCCATCACATCACCCCGGATTTGGTCACCCTAATAAAAGGCTTACTTACTGCAGAGCACACATTATCAAGCTGTTGACTATACAACTTCCTCCAGCCTACTGTTATTTTCTCTAAATAAACAATGTCTTCCTAAACATACCTAACCCTCGTTCTTCTGCTAATGTGACGGACCAAGTTTCACACCCATCATTTGTACAAATGTATTAGAATTACTTTACTTCAGTCTACTGTACTCTTCACATCAAAGTAATGAAGACGGATACGATACGTACTAAAAGGGCTTGACTCACCTGTATCTATATATCTTGCTGTTTTCCATAAAGTATACAGATGTCACAAGTACTACTTTCAGTTAAACTTTATTTTAATGTTACACATGGGCTTATGATTTATGTTTCAGTGACATACCTGTTTCTAATGAGACTTCAGGGAGCAGCTATGACATCAGATTTCTTTGTTTACAGACATGCAGATATTTCTGATAACTTTATGAACTGATGCAGGTGGGGTCCACCATCATCATAATTTACTGAATAATTCATATAAATTAATATAATAACCCTCTTTCATTTAAAAATAATGGCTGCAACAACACATAAGTGTAGGCCACTAATTTACCTCAGTGCTGGGGCAAGAATGTGACATCAAAATGTCAATAAAATATTTCTATGAACATAGCATTTGTGGATAGCTGTGCCACACACACTGGGTAGTATTAATATCTGTACCAGACCCCATGCAGATTATACCATTAACTGTGTACTATTTACATGTCAGGAAGTTCTTACCTTTAAGTAAATAAATACTTTTACTTTTTTTTATGTCTAAGTCCCACTGTATTGATATTTGTACAGATGCTATGGGTTTCAAGCCTGGGATCATATGAGAACAGAAAATCAAATATTGAAGGTTGTACGAAAACTCTGCTGTAGCAATGTCTGCATACGTATGCAGGAATGTGGCACAATTAGCTGTCACAAAAATATGTACCAGTATGCCATTTTGTCTACTTCACATATTTATGCTGCAGATGCATGCAAACAAACATAGGAACTGGACATACATGATAATTAAACTTAAGCGGTGCAACTTTCATAAAACATGAGAATTAAGAAGGCATCCAGGTACGGTTTAACACACTCTAATTTGGGGCATGGTTTTAGTGGAATCTGCCTTGAGTGCTATGCATGCAACTTATCCATCAGCTGGACATCAACAAATCATTACATACTCTGGACAGTGACAGATAAGCTGCACATAAGATACCACAACCATGCATTCAAGTTCACTACAGCTCTGGGCCCATAGAACTGTCAACTTGTAGCAATTTATCACAGAATGCATGCAGGATGCATGATTTGAGGCTTTCACAGCATAGTTTATGAAGATTAATGTGCTGGGTATTCCATGCAATCTTGGATTAGTTACCAGTATTTCAGAGAATCTTGCTGCCTCCATCGTCAGGATAATCATGGTAGTCTTCTTGGATTGCCATGAAGATGTAGGCAGCAGTATCCTTCAACATGTCAGTAACTGATCACCAATTGACATGGTGCCATATCCTAGATTTTAAACTGGATACAACGTGTTTGAATGGCTGTATTCACAAAGGTGACCACATAATGCCATATTCCAGGTTGCAAAACTGTTTATACCAAATAACTGTGATTATTTTGCAAAAATGCATTGCCCTCCACTAATCAAACTTCAGGATTAGTTGGCACTCTGTACCATACATTGATACTTGCCACTGGCATGGTATTTGAATCGCACAGGTGACTATTGCTTACAAGAGATACTGGTGGTCTGTTGCTGTCAGAACTAGCTGATAGTGTAATGCAGTACACTCACACACAGCAGTATATATTAATTTCATAAATACAGTGGTCAGCAGGAAAACAATACATGTACAGTCTTTTTAAAATACAAAAATCTCTATTAATGCCTTAATATATAGAAGTAATGCTGCAACATTAGCAATGATATGTAGGATTTTAATTTTAGTTACAGAAATACAAATTGTCGATATAATGTGATATGTTGGCATAATGGTTTTCTGTATTCACAACTAAGTAAATTTATCAGCAAAATCTTTCAAAAGCTGACACTCAGATAGTTGGTCAAGAAATTCTATGCCTAGTATGGCATAAAAGCTTCATTATTGTATTCAGAAGAGCCATGTTCTATGTCATTTGAATCATATTCACACCCTCACATCATATTTCTCAAAGATATGGTTTAATAATTTCCTCCCGTCTCTATCTTTGCTTAGGTCTTCCTTTGAAGTCTCCGAACTAAAATTTTCATACCCCCAATCAAATAATACTAATTTCTTTAATTTTCTTTTACACTTCCTGTGCCACACACATTCCGTAAATGTACATCATGGAGACAGTAATGCGGAATGGAACTGTGTTTGTTCCTTTCATTCTCTGGTATACTAAACATAAAATGAAAGACTGTCTTTAGTAGTGCTGTCTGACATCTGAAGAAATATTACACATGGTTGCCTAATGGGGAAGAAGAAACTTCTTGAAATTACGCCATCCATAATATGGAATGAATCTGGCAACCAACTATTATCTTCATGTGTTAATGGGACATTAACAACTGGTTAAGATCCTACTGTTAATCAAAGGGAAAAACTGAAAAAGGAAGGACAGATGTATGCTATAAGTGTCACGGAACTTGCAAGTTGTCACACATGAGGCACTCTCAATATGGTAACGAAATTGACAAAGGTTAAAACTGAGAGACTTGCATTGTGAACTGAAGTGATTTGTCTACTGAAGGGAAATAACTCTCTTCAGAATATTCATTCTATTTTCATCAATGTCTTAAAGTCATCAAGTACTCCTGAAAGAAAAAGCTATGGCTGTAACACTACTGTCAAGGCATGGGTGGTAATGCATGCTGACTTTTGCAGTGAGAGGTAACGCTAAATTACTGCTTGCCCTGTTGGTGATTTTTACTGAAGCGAGGCAACACAGTGCAACATGCCTTCAAATCTGGTACAAAACATAAGGGGTACTTTGACACTGCAGTCTCATTTTTAGGATGAAGTGTTCATACAACTGGCAAGAGACTACGGTCTGTAATTCTTATAGCAAAACACACAATTTACAGTACGTGTGTGAATTATTAAAGGCTTTTGTTCAAGAAGAGTTCGAATGAGAAATGATATTGACCTGAATAAAATGGAATGTAGATCATTTGTAGTGAGAAGGGAAGTTTCTCTTACTTTTCTTTTCTTTCTTCGTTTCCCTCTTTCTTTTTTCCAAACTGATAATAACCCCCATCTACATGAAATTCCTGTTTCCTGTTGTCATAACTAACTCCATGGAGCAGAGTCCTTCTTGAGAAGCTAATAGTTGCTCAGCTAGTCAAGCAAATCACCCATTACATGGAACCTCCAGGTTCATTACTGTATTTTTTATAAGCTGTATACCGTGCATATCTCAAGGTGTCAAAACAAACCAACAATTATGCACAACTTTCACAAATTATATGTTTATTAATGTTGCTGGAACCCTTACATATTTCGATGGTCACGCCATCATTGTCAGGGGGCATCAAAGATTACAGTTTCATTATGCATCTAAAGTTGTGAAATATTTCATTGACACTGATACTTACATAAGACAGAACGGCGGTCTACAGCATCAACCCTTACAACATGTAAGGGTTCCAACGACATTAATAAACATATAATTGGTGAAAGTTGTGCATATTTGTTGTTTTGTTTTGACAAGTTCATTACTGTGTTCATAACAGCCTGCCACTTGTCTACATCCTGAATGAGATCAATCCAGTCCACAACCCCCATATTCTTTCTTGAAAATACAGTTTAATATTAACCTTGTATCTACACCTAAGTCTTCCATGTGACCCCTTTCCTTCAGGTATCCCCATCAAAACCCTGGATGCACCTCTTGCTGTAACACCTTGACACAAAGGAACCTGTTAAGCTTAGAAGTACTACTTGTAACACAGATTTTTCGAAATCAGTTCAAATATACACCTATGTCTCTGTACCCTACATACAGCATAAGCTACATCATACATGTACTGTATTTCCTCACTGTTAAATAAATATCAATTTTTTGTTCCAAGTTCTCCAGTGAGCCACAATTTTATTTTAGGAGTCACGGACACACAAATTCTGTTATTAATTTCTCAAAGGCCACATACATACTACGTACACCTTTCTCATCAACCAAATTATCATTTTACATAGAAGTAATTAATTATTATTCCACTAGAAATGTGTGAGTTACTTTTAAATAGTCTGTAATTACCTACTTCTTATGACATAGCCATATATATAATTTCCTTTTCAAGTTTACAATAAAAGTAAATGGTTTTGGGACTGTACATTAATAATGTTAACATAATTGGAGACCTGCTGTCAGGATAGCTTTCTAGATCTTCCACAGTTACACTCTTTGTTATCTAGATAAGCTGTCTAGATGTTTCACACAACACTGGTTGTGAGATTAGGAAACAACCAACCTCAGCCATTTTGCTTTTGGCGTACTCGATACGAATGGCACCACGGTCGGAGGAGAGCAGGAAGGAGCCCTGAAGGGTGGTCATGGCCTGCGCAGCAAAACGTACATCTTGATACTCGATGAAGGCGACCGGGGACCCGCCCTTGGTGTGCATGCGGAGGCGGCAGAAGCCAGGGAAACTGTGCACACACAAGAGACAGAGAACGAGACAACAATGTGCATGTTAGAAAGGGCATGGATCAAGCTATGTTCTTACTGGTTAGTGTGATGCAAGGAATAGCTTGCCAGAACATCTGAAAGCTGTACCAGGTTAGGATTGTATGCAGCAGGTGCAACAAGATACTGGTGCAGTGGTGTTGGTCTGTTATACTAATAAGATTCATCGTTTCAGTTTTGTTGACAATTTCCATATATGTCATAGAACAACTTCTCTATTATGATGTTAATGTTTGTAAGATTTTTTTAGACATTTATAAACCTAACACTGAGGCATTTCTTGAGTTACTACAGTCTGATGATGCTGAATTAGACCGAAAGGTGAAATGAAAGGAAATCAAAACAGAAGAAACCTGCAAAAATATATCAAATGTTATTTTCTTCACCTGAAATCATTCAAGTTCAGATTACAACACAAAGCCTGATTTACCGAAGTGGGAGATTAATGAATTTAGTAGGGTAAAGGGAAATACTAAATTCCAGCATAGAGTAAGCCAGTGTTACTTTGTGACTAATTATGTTACTTTCCAACAAACAGATACATTATTCTGTTGCTAGACGATTGCAAAGCTATTTCCCTCTGAGGCAAGGTTAGATCACAGTTCTGTTCATGCTCACTGCTGTGCATGAAACTGATTTGGTTTACCTAATTACTTCATGTAATCTTACTGCACACAATCTAATTTCACTAAGTTGGTGGGGGTTGCTATGTGCCACAAGGATTTGTGTTGCGAAGGACAATACTGGGTGAATATGTGCCACAACTCTTATATAACAAAGATAAACTTTCTTGGTTACTAAAGGGATTGGAAGAATGGATGATAAAGGGCCTAAGATTCTGAAATTTGAATTCAGGAACCTTGGGATTTACCTTATTAACAGTGCCAGTGCTAAACTGCTTGTGCAATCAAACCATAGCTAATAGAAGTGATACACTTTGGCACGCTATCACCAATACATTCACTGAACACCTTAGTGCAAAAAAAGAAAAAAAGAAAAAGAAAAGAAAGGGTAAAACAGCACATCCTAGGTGGCATAGCAGGAGTGGCTGAACATTCTGCGTTGTGTGGCTGACTTCACAGTGGCTGGGGACATAAATAATCCTTAGACCTGTACATCTGATGGCAGAACAAGAAATGCAGCATGCAGGAGAAATACCCAGCTAACTGACGGTTACAGTGATGGTGCAGTTGGGTACCACAAAATTGGTGGCAGTAAATGAAGTGTACATTTAGAACTGTCAGCCCTAGAAACCAACACAGGGCGCTGTGAGACTCATTCAGTGCAGAAGACAAAAGCATAAGTGATCACGTAATTGTGATTTCTGAACAGAAGTACCATCCTGGCATTGTAACACAAGTCACAGAACATGGTGCACAAGTGATGGGGATCAACTTGGGAAACAGTGAAGGATGCACACCACTTCAGACGGGCTGAGGACAGATATCTGACATTGCATGGTTAACTGAGTCACAAACGTGAAGCCATCCTTTCCTGCCTCATCAGAAGAAAAATCACCTATGATTCAAGGAAGTGTAAATAAGTTCAGTCTCCTTAATCATTCTGTTCAATTTAGTAGTTTGTTTGTTCTTTCACTGACCTAAAATCAGACTCAAAAATTAACATTGTACCAAACATAGTTATTGAAGTTTTATCAGGTAAAACTGCCGTGTCACAAAGTAACCATGACCTACAGCATAAAACTGTGACAACTACTTTTCTGGATTTCATTTCGTTAAAGACGTGCAACATAAAGGCCTACAGTAAACAGAAGGGTCTGCCTACCTGAAATTAACATTTCTCATTGAGCCATTTTGTCAGTGTTTGTACGAACACTTAGAAGTGTCCCAAAGTAACCCTAATTTAAGGCAGCACACTTCATGTTCTAGAAGTCATTATATATTTTTTCTACATTTATTCTTTTATATACAAACAGTTCAGCAAAGTTTTCAATTATGTTTCTCTTATTATTACACAATTACAAGAAGCAAGAAAGACTGGTCCTTATCTTATGTAAAAGGCTAACGAAGTCAAATTTTAATATTATAAGGAAAAATGTGCTTTGGAAAGTTAATGAACTCAAATGTTTATCTTTAGGTACAGCACTAATTAAAAGCTAGTATGTTGGTTAAGAATTTGTGATACAAAAATAAAATCTTGAAAAGTTGGTACATACACTGAAAGTGTAACCCTCTTCTGCTTTGTTCTGTATTTTATTTAGTCTGCATGCTTATTTCACACTTATGCTGAACAGTATTTTGATTACATCACATTTTATTGGAGTTATGCTACTCTACACATGAAATATTTTAATTTCACTGTGCTGGAATTTATGGTTCTGGAAGTCATTAAACTCAGTACTCAGGTGCCACTATTAAATGTCCTTGAGAGAGTGAATTATGTTTTATGTCCTTAATTTTTTCAGGTTTTGATTGTTACATTCACATAACTAATCCAATTCTGAAAGCAAGCCCATTTAATATTCTGCAGTCAATAATAAGCTACCGCATACTTCCCTTTTGTTTTGGCCTTTACAATAAGTTTTTAAAGTTTTAGTTTTACTCTTCACAAATTATGATTGTGTTCTGCATTCTGGTGATGAGAAAAAAGATGGTGCATGTTAACTAGCTACAGGCATAATTCCAAAGCTCTTCCTTGCCATTTAAGATGAGTAAGTTAATGCCTACCGAAAATATTGTAGTCCACATACCAACTTGTACGCACAGCACCAGAATGTTAAAGTATCAACTCCAATTCAGTTGTAATATATAGTACGTGAAGCCTGCCTTCAGTTCACTGAAAGCATGATTCCCACGTATCACCAATTCCTGTGTCATCCGTCAGTTGTTGTATCTGACACTGACTTATGATTTGCGCCAGATAACCTCAACAGTTATTACCGCATTATTAAGTAATTCACTTAGTATGATTGCAGTTAGAATTTTCCACTTTCTGAGGACTGTGAAGTAGAAATCACCCACTGAGATGATCAGAACAAAGTGCTTACTGAAAGCACCCTGACTCAGATAAAGGTACAGCTATCCTTGTCCACACCATGAAGGCATATAGCAGGAGCAGAGGTACAGCTCCACTCTTTCTTAACCTTGGTACTAGATGGAGGTGTGTAATCAGCTTCACACACCACCTGCTTCACCAATGTGGACGAGCTAAATCTCGCCTCTACCGAGAAATGAACCATGATTCCATAGTTATCCAGCCTGCAACCTAGTCACTATACCAACTCAGCTATCACAGCTCCCTGACTCAGATAAAGCCTTACAGTATTATTTGTCTAGTGAAACACTGCTTTATGAAATATTTTAAAATCAAGCACACAGTCCATTCTTTTGTGAGAACATGTAATACAAATACAAACTGTAACAACACAACCAATTATGGAGGGCAGAAATGAGGGACAGGTTCTCAGCGAACGTTTCCTGTGGTCAGTGCTTTCAGATGTTAGGGCAGTACTGCAAGTTTTGTGAGACTGGATGTAACTGTGATGGTGGCAGCACATCACTGATATCATGCTGAAATATTGAGTACACACTACTATACTACTTTCTGCAGCAAGGGGTTGTTTTACATAATACAAAAAATACAGCACAACTTCAAATGTCCGAACTCTGAAGCTTGTTTAAAAGATGAAAAAATAAAAATCATAAAGTAATTCTTTGCACTGACTGTACTTGTTATTGCTGTTGTTAGTGTTCTTGTTGTTGCTGCTTGTTACTGTGCCCTTGATATATCTACCAATGGCAGTATACATCTCATGTCGAAAGTCTAATGAAACCATTCTTAAGCTCTTGATGGAACACTTTCTTTACTACTTCTACTGACCCTCATTTTAACGTATGAAGTTTACATGAAGGAAGTGAGTGGTCTTACTGTACATATTAATATGGGGATCTGTACTAGTACAGTAATATGTAAGATACATTTTAAATCGTATTATGTGCCAGATTTTACTGAAATAATTGTTAGTGGAAGTGGAAGTAATAATCTGTTACTTTCCAGCATTAAACACAAAAAATGGTGAATAAGAGTTAATTATATACTTAGCGTTGCCTCCATTTTTAACCTACTTTCCTTTGTTAAGGAAACAAGGGGACTTAATGAGATTGCTGTGCTGTTATAGGTGTCTTTATGTCAGCGCACACCTTTAAACTTTTGAGACACTTGACTGATATAAAATTTCGTATTAAAATTTTGCCATTGGAGAATATCCCAATGCCATAGCTATTCATTTCTTACAATCAGTAATACTGACGTGGTGGATGCACAAACTTCTGAGGTGTGGCATTAACACCACTAATTTAGGATCCTGAAATGATGTACCATAATAGATTTGCTAGCAGGAAAGTAATTTCTGTTCAGATAATTTTTTGTCAACTAAAATTAACAAAAAAATTGCTATTTTGAAAGCACGTCCAGTTTTCAGTGTGACAACAAGAACTAATGAAGCACCGAACGTGGAATTTGATGCAGAAATATCTAATATCTACATGTTATGTATAAAACAGTGTTCCTTAGTCAACAATAAGAAACATGATGGTGGTGTGAAACTTGGACGTAAGAACTGACAAATTTGACACAGGATCTGTACTTAGGTAATAAGTTATTTCCAAAATTAAGATAAAATAAAATTACAGTAATAACTGTAACAGATCTGCAGGACTGAAGATTTATGCAATAGGAAACTGGGCTTTATGAGCACTGTTTCACACCTCTTATTTGTACAACCTCTTACATTGTGACAGCAAATCCACTCATTATAGTAACAGCTTACAATACATTAATTTCATTTTCACAAGATACACATTATCATATGGAACAGTGGACAATTATTTAATTATGAGAGTTCAGACATGTGAAAATGTACTGCATAGCTGCAACATCTACTTATACAGGAGACAGGGTGATTGTAATTGTACACAATAATACATACTGCAGAGAGGTGCAATGGAAAGATTAGTATGGTAATCTGGGTACCTACAATCCCCACAGTTGCAAATGCTGAGGAGAATTAACACATTGAAATAAGAGTTTTGTTGTAAGACTGGGCAATCACGGCATCCAATGAAAGGGCAGTTTCCAGAATGCTGTCCAAAAGTTAACAACAGTTACATGTGCACCAGTTGTCTCTCTTTGTATATCAAATCGTGAGTGTTATTAAATATGCCATTATTTCCCACTACGTATTATGTACACAAACACAGGGAATATTTGAGATTTGAGGTTCTTACAACAGCAACTATGAAAACTGCTGTCTTTTGGGATGTGACAGTATGCAATCTGGTATCGACATTTTTGAAAGACATGCTACTTACATCAGATGGAGACAATGGGTTCTACCATAATACATAGCATCACATACCAGAAGACTGTAATTTTCATACACTAGGTTGCCAAGAAGCCATTGTTTAAGAAGCACTGTCAGACACTTCAGTTTTAACACTGCAAAACAAATACTGTCTTGAAATTTGCTTTGCAGTAATGTATAAATATGGAATTGTTGCTGTGCCTGTGAAGCTGTTTTATACAGGTTCATATGCTTCAGTTAAATAGAAAACAAAAAGTACATTTTCTATGCAATTTTGTACCACAAAATCCACTAGTAAATGTAGAAATTAAATAAAATCAAATTTTTGTGAATTTCACAACGTAGAAAAAATGAATTTTAAAAATTCTACCTCCGTGCAGAAGTCCTTGAGAAGATAACAGTTCTTCCGCTAGTCCAGGAATTCCCTGCCCTTTACACAACCTGCAGGTTCATTACCATGTTCATAACAGCCCATCACCTGTCCGTATCCTAAGCCAGATGAACCCTGTTCATTTACTCCCACCCTAGTTCTATATTTTAATAGTATCATCTCACCTATGCCAACGTCTTAGTGGTCTCTTTCCTTCAGGTTTCTTTCCCAAAACTTGCATTTATTTCTCTTCTCCTCCACACACGCTACATGTCCTGCCCATCTAAATGTTTTTTATTTCACCTAAGAGGTTGCAATAACAAATCATGAAGTTCCCCATTAAGCAGTTTCTCCAACCTTATACCAATTCTTCCCTCTTCTGTCTAAATGTCTTTCTCAATGCCCTGTTCTCAGACACCTTCAGCCCCAGCCTACTGTAGAACTAGTGATGTAACTATATAAAACTTAGCAGATGAAGAAGTCAAGTGACCACATGGGCTTTCACTAATATGTTATCTTGCATACACAGTCAGATTTACAAGATTGGAATGTGCACATTTTAATGAGTCCTTGTAAGTGATTGCATACATTACATTCATATTCTCTAAGTGAAAGTAAATTAACATTTCTCACTTACACTGTGTACACCAGTTCCAGGGAGAAGTAAGTAAATATACAGGACGCAGTTATTTTCCTTTCTTTTTACATCACAGAAACTTAAGTATACATGACATACTATCAAATTCTCAGACGTTACTGCAGAAAAAAGTATTTTTAGCAAATTCCACCAAAATTATATCAGTTCACTCAGTATCAGAGCATAAAGCAGTACTGTAAATATGAAGGATCAATGAGATGGTGCTATTCTGTGGACTGCTTTGTGAAATACATCATTAGTGGGACAAAATGAAGGATTCTTACGGAACTCTCTACAGGTCTCATTTATGATTTTACTTCTGTGTATTCCCATCAACAAATCACGCAAGTATAACAGCAACATACAATAACCATACGCAGAAACAACTCTTTTAACATCACACAGTATGTTTTCAAGTTAAATGATTATTTTTGTCATACACAGCTGAGATGAACAGTTTAAGTTGTACTATAGCACAGAGTGTATATAACAAAGCCATGTACACATTGTAGAGAACAGAGTAGTAGAATGTATACACATACTGTTGCGCCCCATTTAAGATGTTTGTAAGGGGGCAGCGATATGTATCAAAATATTTGTTACCTATGTCTTACCACTGAAAATGAAATTATACAAACACATACAGCATGTGTCACATCTAATATTACATTTCTGGTGAAAAGAACTACTTAACTATAATGAAACTACATTTTATAACTAGAGATGTATATGCTGACTAAACAATTCACATAAAATTGTACTAATTTGTGACAATCATCAAGCTTCTTATAGAAAAATCATATTTTTCACATCATACAAAACCTGTGATATTATACATACTGACTGTCAATGTGGATATTCCCATCATAATGCAGGGTATTTACAATCATATACCCAAAACAAACCATGTTTCCAGGTCGCATAATGTTGGAGCTATTCTGTGGTTACAATTTATGGTAGGTGTGATGTTACTTCAAATGATAAACATTTTATACTTTTACATTAGTACTTTCTGAAGTACGTGCACAGTGTCAAATAAGGCACTATTATTATTATTATTATTATTATTATTATTATTATTATTTCACCTAAATAATTTTTATTTTTGACACTCACTTATTCATCCAAACATTTCTGAATTGTTGCAATTCTATAACAAATAAACATACTTTGAAAATGAGTTGCATTTTTGTTATGAAACAGCATATTAATTTTTAAGGTTCATAGTTCATACACATAAAATGTGATTCTTATTTATAAATATGTGCAATGAAAAAATATCCATGTGTAATATTTCTTTATTATTATCCTCACATATAAGAATTTTATTAAGGGTTATGCAAAAATGTTTTGAGTGAGAAAGGGTCCCATGGTCAAATCAAACTGTGCAACACTGCTCTAGAGAATCATAAATTAATGGTGGTGTAATATAACACCATACAATTTTTACTGCACAAGTGCTTTGAAGGGCTACACATAATGCTTTTATCTGCAATAAAATTTTCATCTGAGAAAGCTCGTGCAGCAAGAGAATGATCAAAATTATGATGAGAGATACACTTGGTATTTGGTTATAGGGCTAAATGGAGAATAAAGTAGGAAAAATAAACTTATACAAGAATTTTGGCCAAAGAGTTTCACGAATGGAGACCACTTTGTATGCAGGGAGAAGGGAGGATTACAAAAAGCTCAATGTAGGAGATACAGTTTATGGGGATGTAAACTGGTATCGTGTGACTCAAAATGGAAAGGTCTATATTTTGTTGAAGATTTATTCACTTACACTGCTCTTTCATGACACTCTCAGTCTCTCTGACCACAAAGCATCAAAGATAGTATGACTGGAGAATAACGGGTTCAAAATAATTTGGAAGCAGTTGTCATTTGCTTGGAGAAACTGAGGGAAATCACAAAAAGCCTGACTCTGGATAGCTGGTATCCCAGTCAAGATTTTAACTGGACACTTTCCAGCTACAGGCTTGGACAGTTATCACTACACCAAACTGCTCAGTGATGGAGTGGAGGAGTTGATGATGATGATGATGATGATGATATGATGATGATGATGGAGGAGGAGGAGGTGGAGGAGAAAGAAGAAGGTGGTGGTGATGACAATGGCGATGATCTTGGGTTCTTTGTTCTTGTAATTACACGTTTAAAAAGTCTGTAACCTACTACAGCTCTCTTTTGTACTTCTGAAGCAAAAAGTTGCAGGTTGCATTATTATGAAGTAATTTTTCAGTGGCTGACCTGCACACTTTATTAGTCTCCTTGATTGATGCTTGGCTATTTTAAGATGGCTGTCTTCACTGTCCAACAAAATCTTAAAAAACTACCAGTATGAAAACAAAGCACTGAGTTTTATGACCAGTTGTTAGAACAGACGAAAATATTTCCACAGGGATTCCATCATACACCCTGTATGTTACAAAGCTAGTATCTGCTTACTTCAACCCTCTTCTGAACAAAAAAGATGATGTTTTCTGAGGCTCTAAAACTATTAAATTTAAATTCCACTTATATGCTACACTTTAGTATTATAACAGCAAATGAAGAAATTAATTTGACTATCCTCTACTGCAGTACGCAAACTGAAGGGTTACATTCATTATGTCCACTGCCATTCTCACATGTCATTCACAATTCATGTTCATCAGTGCTAACAGAACTTTCTGCAAATAATTTACGGTTGCTCTATAGAAGACGTTACTTACAGCAAACTTCGATTCTAGAATTGAGTTACAAATCATGTAACTGTGTCACTCATTAAGAAAATGTTCCACGTTGATAATTACTTTATTTGTTAACTGCTTATAGAAAGTTCTGCAGAAGCTCAAGATTTTATTGTAGTTAAGTGTTTTGGTATAATTACACAACCAGTCTAGGCAGGGCACTCTTTGTTGTGTCTAATTTGTCATTTATTTATAAGGACACCAAAGAATCTTAGTTATTTACAGTAGTATCATCAGGTGGCAGCAATAAATGTCACTGGAATGGATGCCTTATTTGGTATTATTGAGTATTATTGTTGAGCATAGACTGAAAAATATCGTCTCTGTTATGGGCTCCCCATGAGAAGTCAGAGCAGGATAGGTGGAGAATGAGAAAATTTACATTTTCCTGTATCCCAAAAACACCAGTCGACTTACTTACACTATTGGGGAAAAAATCAGACATAAATATCTGCCAGACAGGGCCAATGTTCAGTAACAGCACCCTACACATGTGCATAGTCACCTGCCAGTCCCTTCTTCATACACTCTGTGCCTACTTATGGCACACACATCATAGTATATGAAATAGCAAACTGCTTATTCTGTCAAGTTGTCTTAACAACTCTCATACACTATTTGCAGTATTTTAAATGTTTAGTGTGTTTTTTGAGGACACAACAAAATAAACTTATAGACTATTAAAGAACTTTTCAAGCTCATAGCATGCATTTTCAGTAATAATACGGTATTAAAAATTTTGCAAGGCTGTAGTGTATGAGAGCAGATCAAATGAAGGGTTATCTGAGGAAACCATCCTAGAGACAGTAATGGTCAAATGTTTCCACTGAATTTTCAGTGAGTATTCCACCAGTACTAACAACTTACATACAGAAAAATTTTTGTCAAAAATATGTATGTAAACAAATCTGTTCAATAGTGATGGGCTCGGTTCATGAAGTTTCTGTATCAGGAGAATGAAATGTTGATATCGCCTTTCATGTCCAGCCACAAACACTGCACTTATAACAGAGCTGAAGTAGGCATTCTGATCGGAATGTTTGATTTTGCGCTCACATTCTGGGATTATTCTACATCCTTCAGCTCTACTGGCAATAAAATTCAACGGGATATCCAAAAGTTCCTGGACTGAGTGGATAGCGATATATATGCTTACCTTAGTTACTGGACATTGTTGTTCCCGTCAGAGTAGTCCCCTTCTGAGCTTACGCAACGGGTCCAGCATTTCTGCCCTGCTGGAAGGACCGCTGGAACTGACCTTTTGGAATTGCGTTTAGGACAGTCAGCGTTGTACCTAAATTTTTGGGACATTCTGGGGAAACCGAGCCCTCGTATGTCATCAAAGTAAGCTCACACTTTGTTTCCTATCATGTTGCAGGTTTGGTCGTTCTGAGCGTATCCAACAGCTCCAGGCACACACATCACTATTTCTGCACATAGGTGAGCGACCGACGCACATACTACGCGTAAATCCGCCGCAAGTTTAAGTCTTCCCTTACAACTCGTTGGCATGCTCCACACGAGAAGCCTAACCTGCCAATCACTGCCGACGGGACTTTCTCGGCAGTATCATTATCTGTCGATTGTACAATTAACCCTTCCGGACTAAGCCCAGGCCACACTGCAACTCAGAGTCAGTATTTCTAGTTTAGTGTGATGATTTTTTGTCGGTTCGCTCTTGTTGGTGGGCCCGAAAATTTTTTTTCACCGGGCCCGAACCCGCTCTCGGCGGCCCCGCTACCCATAATTTCCGACATGGTACTTCGCTGACAATTTTGCCCACTTCCGACACGTCTTCGTCCATGCGACCCACGCAGAGACGATTTGAACGGTCACCATCTTCAACCTTGGCTTCCCCAAGTTTCAATCGCGAAAACCACCCAATAATTCCTGTTACTGCCATGGAATTGTCACCGAACGCCGTTATGTGCATGCCACACATTTCCAATGCAGTCTTCTCGACAGAAAAAAATAACGCAAATGCCCGCCTCCATCGAACGAGCCATTAGACGACCGCTGATCCCACCGGACACGCACAAACATAACCACGGCCGGGCAGCAACGTAGGGAACCACGCCTACAATTCATTTGACTAAGCAGATAGCGATGCGTAGTGGTAGAAATGTGTAGTACTTGCCGTTCTCGATCCTAGCGGCGAGTTCCGAAATGTATGGACACGCCGTCACATGTGTTTTTGGTGACATTTATTTGCTCAAATTTCTCTCAATGACGGAATTTATGTTACCGGATGATTATAATTTTAATTTCGTACGAGTTCTGTGTCATGCCAGAAGGCATCTGTAATACTTTAAGTTTTTAGGCGCGTTCGCAAAATAGTGAAAAGCGACTATTAGCTTCGTTATGCCCGTCCGTCCGTCCGTCCGTCTGTGTTTGTCTATACGCATGGAACAACTCGGTCCCCAGTCGACCTGCTTTCAAGGAACTTGATATTTTAGTGTTTTTCAACAGTCTGTCGAGAAAATTCCAAGCTTGATTAAAATCTGACCAGAATAACGGGTACTTTATATGAAAACGTGTGTATGCCTATCACCATACCTCGATGAATTCTTATTAGAATGAGACATGTTTCAGACAAGAGATGTAGCGAAAATCAAAGCACACATTTCATGTTCAATACCTTTTCCCGAAGATTTTGCCGCTTATGAGAAAATATGGTAGAGCCAGACATGCCACAGACAATACAGCGCAGAAATACACACTCATAATACTTAATACTTCTTGCTTTTCCACCTCAACAGTGGTTAGGCGAACGCGCTCCTTATACGTACATTGCCTGTCTTCGTCATATTTTGTGACTGTCTTACACAAATTAAATTCTACTCTCTGAATGCTGCTGCCTAATATTCTCATGCTTTTCATTTGGATGGTAGATATTTTATTTTGTATTTATGGGCAGTAATGCTTAGTTGGTGTGAAATACAGTAATTTATAGTTCATCCTATTATGCTGTTACTAAGTCTTGATCATCAGTTACTGTCACAGAATTAAGTTAAAATGGAGGTGCTTTTACTGGTACTTTAAATTAGTCTAGTGTTAGAGTAGGTGTTATTAGTACAGTGTAGTACAATTTATTAGGGTGTGCGCCCAGGGAATTTTAATCTTAATTTTTTCAATATACGAACAGTTATTGAATTCTCATACATAAACGATATTATTTTTACTCACAAAACAAACTAAAAAAACTCAAACGTAACTAAACTTTTTCAAATTAAAAAATGAAACTCTATTTAAAAATATAAACTTAACAAATGAGACAAAATATCAAATGTTTGCTGTAGTTATAACCAGGAGTATAGAAATACGCAGTAAACTTTCATGATCTTGATCTGTAGGCAGATGATGAGCTAAAACAATTGAGCAAAAAGGGGTTAAGGTTTTTTCATTTCCTGTCCTAGAGAATAACATCAGGGTGAGCCTGGGCACACCCGACACGCCCCATATGCACGCCTATAAGTAGGCTTATAGTGTACTGCCCTGGTATATTTCGAAACGTGCAAGACAATTAAGGGACATTGTGGCAAGAGAAACCTGTGGGACTGTTACTAAATCTGTATACCATATCAATACAGAAACATATCTCCCTTCACCTATTCCTCTGTCACAGTCGATTGGTCAGAAGGAATGGAACTGCAGATTCCACTGCCCCTGGCGCATAACAAAGCGTGTACACTCCTGCAAACATTTTGCCAATTTGTACCAATGTTGGGGTGGGGATTGATGTGGGGAGTGGGGAGTGGGCTGGGAGCATGTTTCAAGGTGTCCATCATGGTACTGAGATACACGACTCCTGTGGGAAATATGCCAGCAGCGTTACTGTTCCAGCTGCTGTATCGCCTTGTTCTAAATCCAGATTAACTTACTGTTGAATTCATGCCATTTAACACTGGAATAACTTTTGAAAATAACGGGACATGTCACATGTTCGTACACTGTGCCTACCGTTCATACAGAACCATCTGACTCTAGACATACAGTAAAAACAAAACTTCTACATCTGAACTGCACATAAATCGATTTTTTATACACATTTTATAACAAGATATTACCACGTTTTATGTGTAATTTAGTTTTTAAAAGTATACCTGAAGATGATCCCAATAGGGATCGAAACGTGTCGGAACTAAGTTTTGTAATACAAAAACATTTTCAATAATAACAGTGCATTAGTTGGTATGAACTTGTACTTGCACAGTGCTTATGCACGGTGTGAATAATCCAGATCTGTTTTCTTGATGTTTTTCGGAGGCCCTTGACAGCTTATGCCCTTCGGCTTACATTTATAAAGCAGATCCTGGATCATGTTTTTTGTATTATGGGCTAATGTTGCAGCCATTTTTGTATATAGTTTCTTCCAGTTAGACTATTTTGCAAGAAAGTAACACTCCGGTACTTCACAGCCACCGGTTAACACGGATAGAGCAGAAGCGCGTTGCTGAATGAGGAGGACATATCAATATAAGGCAGTGGTAACATATTCACCGGTTTCGGTGGCTACGATTGAGTTTGATCAGTATAATGCATCGATATATGTGCCTCCTGCGTAATTAAGTTAAAATTTCATTCAAGTGTTTTATAATGATTTTTGACAATGTTGGTTGGATAAGAAAGCTTCAGTGATCATAAGAAGTTGAAAGTTTTGATAAGAATGACAATCGGTGATTTACTGAACAAGTAAGCTTTTTTCATTCTATTTAATCAGACTGTTCTAGTTCATTAAACACTTTATTTGAGAGCTTCTGAATTATTTTTCAGAATGTTACTTGAGCAATTAACTGATCTTTACTAAAACACTGAGAACTGCTGAGAACAAGCTGGAAGCTTCTGACACGACTGAAAATTGGCGTTCTTGTGTCGATGATAGAGAGACTTTTATACTGTATTATTCTGTTTAATCGGACAGCTATTGAGGTTAGGTACTTTTAACGAAACTTTTTTATACAGAAAAGAAGTTACAAGCACAGAGAAAGTTCTTTCTTGATAGATATTTTGCTCCAAATTCAATAATTACTTTTACAATTGCAATAATTTCCCGTTGAAACACCAATCGGCTTGCAGCTCGTAATTTATACAAACAGCAAAAAACTACAATTAGGATTTATTATAGTCAGCCGGAAACTTCGAGAAGCACACAACGTACAGCATTCGCACGAATTAAATTACGTGTCAGCGACCTCACATATCAGGGAATTTTGTTTCATTTTCTCCGACATGGGCCGCCTATATGTCGTCTGACCTCTCCTCTGCTAGTCTGCGACATTGTGAAATGACATGATGTAAATCACTAGACGTAATTCCATCACCGCTCCTGACAAGAACGACCGCAAGTCCTCTATCACAGCCTCGGGCCTCAGGCTGTACTTAATGTGCACTGACGAAACCGTACCTTCGTTTGTCTAGGTATGTCTTAAAATAAATTGGAATAATGAAACTGATTAGTTATCAAGACAGTTTTATGAATATATATTCCCACTGACCAATTGATGTTAGGCCTATTTACCGCCGTGATGACACGTAGTGTTCGCTTTATACGTTCAAACACATGAATATGAATTCCATAAGTCAGACCGTGTGCCGTGGACTTAGTCTATGCATGAGTTCTCCTATACAACTACATGATTTCACCATTAGTTCCGGGAGAAATAAGTCTGGACTGGTAATCAACAAACCAACAAACGCACTGCACTTCAGGGGAAGGTAAATGTAGAGTGAAAATATTTAACTCCGCTATTTAAAAAATTCTACGTATCCTTTTCAATTCAGTATCATATTCAATGCTTTAACTGGGGGAAGAAGCACCGTAGACTACGAGTCATTACTTTTCAGAGACTTACCTACAACTTAAAAAATAGCATTTCTGCTGCGGAGGCTTAATATGCCTATATCGCTTTCCAAACTTATGTCTATATTCATATGCGTAACATCATAAAACTCTTTCTGCACTTATACTATAATTTTTCTTTCGATGACACTTAAAAGCAATAAAACTAAAACAATACACAATAATTATAAATTTGACTTTGTATTATAACTGTTACGTACAGAGGACATAAGAAAACTTTTTTCTCAAGTTTATAGCATACGCGTATTACCCTGTAACAAAATAAAACTGCATGCTTGTCATGCCCAAGGGCAATGTTTATGCTTCAAATACGCTTAGTTCCTCACATTGTTCCTCGATATCGGCACTTACAACGGTTTTACAGAGGGTTACAAGCAAAGTACGAACAACAGGGGTGCAGGCCTGTGCGCCAGTGCTTCTAGTTGATACTCACGTGTCGACACACACACACACACAGACAGACAGACACACTTCACAGAGGTATTTGTGCAACATACAGTGGATCTGAATCGGTATCAACCTACAGACACTTAACATTTAATGCTTCAAATTAGAATACTTATTCTAAAATACTTTCTACAGGATGCACAAATTAATTTACGACATTGACTTAATTATTAATATTTTAGCTGAACAGTGTCCATCCCCGTTTCGTTTTGAACTTATTTGGTGGAACGTAACACTGAATAAAGTTTAATAGGAGATTGTTTATTATATTTTTCATGTTTATGAAGAACTTAATATTACTGTCAAGCACAACCACATTTATTGTTAACAGAACACTGTTATGCAATCAATATAGTTGTGTTTGACAGTAAATCTCATTAATTAGTCTGTTTCTTATACGTTTCATGACTGTGAACATTGGATGACGTACATTCCACATATAAAGTGTAAAATATGACTACACTGTACCGACCTTTCCGTAAAGGACTAAATCATGTGTGATTTTTGACAAGACCCAAAGTCTAAAACCTACAGACAAAATACTCACGGAAGCCTGGTTGTAGCAGCTTTACTTCTGCTGTTAACTGGTAAAAGTGATGTTCGAGAATATAAGAATTTTTAGTCGCATATTATTAATGGTTTAATATGGAATTTGTTGTTAAAGTGGAATATGTTCGCAGACATATTTATCACTGTACAGCGATTTTATTTAATGGCCAGTAAAAGTAAGCAGTTACTCTACTGTCATGAATTTACACAGGCACACATTTCTAAAGTCTTCCGATTTAAGGAAACTATCTAGAAACCTATTTAGCGTAATTTTCAGTATTTTTGGCGCAGCTTACTGAGTTTTATTCGAGAGTTTATATTCGACACTGGACGTCAATAACTCCCCCACCTATAACAGAATTTTGAAATATTTTTACAGCTATTAAATAAGGATGGACAGATATAACTAAACAAATATCACAGCAAAAAAGGGAATGGTTTGTTACAGGTAAATTTGTGAAATCGCCATTTCCCGCCTGTTTTCTATTTCGTGTGCTCGAAGTTTGCTATGACATATACTGTGTAGATAAACTGTCCAATTTTGTGACACATCTTATTTCGTGGTCCGACACTCTAAATTTCACATGAAATTAGTTGGGAGTTCTACAGTTACTTTTAGCAGTTCTAAAGAGGTAGATTCATTACACCTAATTTAGAGCGACTTACCAGAAAATAAGGCATGTAACGTAATTGGGTTGCTTTACTCTGTGCGTAATGCATCCAGTTTGTGTGTGGTGTGCTACGAGAAATCCAGTCATCTAATCAACGGGCTATACGAAAGGCTACCAGCCAGTGCTGGGTGCTGTTACGTGGGACAAGCATTAACAGTACTTACAAAACACATTTGTGGGAATGTGTTTCCCGTCAAAACGTGGTGGTTCGCCTGGACACTGAATTTCTAAAATAGAAAGGAGAACCTTTGTTGCGATTGATTTTTCTTCCTTGGATCACGCAAAAAAACAAATTTTGTTAAGAATATGATATCTGAAGGTCTACTATACGGTACACATCAGTCCTTGACATTTCACTGCACAGAACGCATGCGGTACTGTTAGCCACTTCTGGTAACTGCGATTCACTTCCAGTGCACAATTCATGACACGCTAATTAACTGTTTAAAGCCTAGCGGTAAATTTACATAAAACCAGGTTTAAAATTAAAAAATTCTACGTGGTGCCCACATTGCGTTTATGTGTTTTGTACGGATCTCAGAACAAACAGCAACTTTTGCCTTATAAAACATTAAGAGATTGGTTTTTATAACCGACGTGGAGAGTGTTTACAGCGCGGTACGCACTGAGTCGTTATATAAAACAGATACGCTTCGTCTTTAAAGGGTTAAATAACTAACTTTCATTCCTGCTAACATATTGTTTCCATTAATTATTCTTACATACATTTTCTGGCTAGACTATTCTGTAGACTGTGTTTTGTCACGGCGTTGTGTGGATGACGACTGCATTACTGATGACTTGGAGATCCTTTCTGTCTGTCTCCGCCTTTAACATCCATGCAGTTCGGCTTACATCCACACAGTATAATCCTCACACAGGATCCACATCACAACTCAAACAGACGTGAAAGCCTGGCAAGATTAACACGCCAATAATTTCGTCACGGATACCACATCTAGCTACAAACGAAATCTGCAATTTGCTGATATGGTAAAAGTAGCTGCCAGTTTGTCAGCATGGATGTCTCGCGTTTTAAAACCACGAATGTTTTCCGTATTACTAACAGCGATACTGTCACTTAAAACGTGGGAATATCGTCTTCAGTTACCGAGCTCTAGACGATGTCGTTCAAACCGCATGACGAAGTGCTCCGTCCATCGGTTTCCAATAGATAAAAAATCCTTTTGTGAGTCATTACTACCGTAAGTAGAGTGAGAGAACTTAAACGCAGGAATGGATGAGTTTAGTCGAATCTTGAGTAGTTATACAGCAAACAACTATCAAGGTGAGGAAAACTACAGACAAAAAGCAGCGAATCTTCCTTGGAAAGTTCAGCCCAATTCACAGTGAAAGCCATTTATGTTTCGTAATTCGTTCAGTGTTTATTGTCTTTTTTAAAAATTCGATGATTATTTACAGAACAGTTAACCCCATCGAGGACAGTATAAAATACTACGGAATGCTCCTATTATTTACCCAGGATATTATTAAAATCAGCTGTACTAATAAACTGAAACAATTAAATTGTTTATTTACTCGTATTATCGCAATTTTATAAATTAAATGTCCGTTTATAATTTTATGTTATTATTTACAGCCGTGTTGCTATATAGTAACCATGGTAGCAAGGGAAAAACCAAGCAGACGTTGGCATAGATCGCGTTTGCACTACATGAGCGGTCGCCTAGAAGGCAGGCAACGAACAAGCGAAACTGGATAGTGCTGCATGGAAGTCATTCATACATACATTTCACACTACTGAACTCAGCAGAATACACGTACCTCTACTTCCCTGTCGATCCAGTGTACATTTACGGAAATACTGGCGAAACACATATTGGTGGAAAATCGACCCTAGAAGCAGACGGTGCTGCCTGAGGTGTAATTGTTACCGCAAGCCTACGCCCACTGCACTCCGTTGATGTCATCGCAGTTGTATTTCTTCGTAAGTTATAAAACCATTATCTATATATAATATTATTACAATCGTGTACATCAGAACATATACATACTCTATACGTATATATACGTATCTGGTACACGATTAATAACGTTGCTTGACAGAGAGGTTGAGCGAGTTACGCCCTGCTTGACATGGCATCTACAGTTACAGGATTGTGTTCTCTGTGAGGTGCGCGTTCGTGGCAAAGGAGCAGTTTTTAGGCGCATCCGCAACAGAACTGTGAAAAGCGACTACTTACTGGGTAGTTTAGTGGGTAGTTTTCGGTCATTATCAGCCAATGTGGTAGGCGCTACTGGTTAACAATACCCAAAAATATCAATGAGAGTAAAAATTCAGTAAAATTCATTACACTGAAATTATTAACTCACCTAAAACTGTGAAGTACCAATAAATAACATCCAACAAAGAGAAGACACAGGACAGTACATTATTTTTATTTCGAAAACGCGGAACATGAAACAAATATGGTAACTGCAATGACCCCCTTTGCCCATTGAATTAGTGACGATATTCAAAGACCTCTCAGACGGCAGTATCGATCGAAAGTGTTTATTTTCCAGCAACGTATGTGTGTGTTTTAACTTAGCTGGAAAGGAGAGCGTGACTGTACTGACGGATCGTGTGAAACAAACCTCTTACGGACGCACGCGCCACTTCATGTAAGGCACAAAGCTAAGGCCAGTGATCAAAGGGAACAGCTTACCATGTAATAACTCAAGGGGGAGGGAGGGGGGGGAGAGTAAACAAGTACTTGTTTCTGTAGCTGTCACAGTGCAGGTTGCTACTGTTCGGTGTGTGCATCTGAATGCCATGGGGACGTCAGGCTGTTAGGATTTAGGGTGGAAATAACCAGTATGCGAAGCGTATTTGGAAATCCCAATTCAAAAACGTACTGGGCCATATTTGTTATAATATAGTCAATACTATAAGGAATAATAATAATAATAATAATAATAATAATAATTTAACGAGTCGTAAATTGAAGTTATATGTAGCGGAGCCAGTGTTAACACCGGCACTTCCAAGGATCTCACATTTATTATTTTGTTCCATATATTTACCTCACACATGCACCGTCTTCACATTAACGCAACGCTCACATGTTTTCCCATTTCTCATCACAAAACTGTAATTCCTCCTTTTATTCCCCTGCAGTCTCATAGACGTCTAGTGCCGATCTGAGTTAAATTCCCCATTTGAATCTAGTTTCAACAGATATTTGACAATATTTTTTAGATATCCTTACAGTTTTAAAAGTTAAGACTGTCCAATGAGCTACTTCTTCGTTTATTTAAACCAGTTACTGCAAACGATTCCCTCTCTCCATATTTTCCTTCATGAACATTTTAAAAACACATGTTTGACACCTTCATCTCTTAACATTATTGTCCCACATATGCCTATATTTCCCAAGTGATCTTTTCACTTCATGTCTTAAGAAAGCAACGATTCGAAAATCTAAATTTACACCAGATATTTCTCTTATGTTATTACTGCAGTTAGCAGGGAAATTAAGAGCTTCAGATGCTTAGCATCAAGTTGTTCTTTATTTTGTCACCACAGAAATGTCTGGCCTGCCGCATTAATTTTTAATGGTCCCAGCAGAAAAATTTTCAGATAAAAACTGTATTAAACGTGGATCGCTCAAATAAATGTCAAATACCGCTCACGGCAGCACGATAATAAATTTGTTCGAGAGATATATTAAACGATATAATGGGGAACTTTCACATCATTCTACTCAGAAACCCAACAGATTTATGTGTGTGTATTACACCTTATTTTAACACAATACTATTATTTCTCTAACGGATGATTACATGTTTTGATTAGAAATGCATACAGGATATACGTTTTAAATAAACAGAGAATATCTACAACGTATAAATCACCCATTACGTAAAAGTGACACAAGGTAACGCACGCACAACGCTTGTTGCAATATGTAACAACCTAGCAACAGAACTGCTCTATGATGTGATTGCTTATACTCTCAATCATGAAGCCCGTATATATTCAGCAGAGGTTTCGGTTTATCACAGAGTTAATATCAGGGAAGGGTGTCAAATATCCGCACGGTCGTATGTTACCCTTCCAATAGAACCATGTTTTAATTAGCCCCGGTAATAGCCCAGAGGATCACCATATGAATGTTTGCACTGATGGTAGCCACATGCATATATGCCTTTGTTAATATTCAAAGTTTACATAAAAAGTTAAATCGACACGTTCTAAAATGCGACACATTAAACAGACGCCATATAATACTGAAAGTGTGTATTGACCCCAATCCTTAACCGTTTTATTTCACACTACTTTGATCACCGTCTATCATCATTTCTTACTAAGGCGATAACAAAGCGATACCAAAGCGATGCAGAATTTTATTTTAAACCTGAGGGCAAGAAACCACTTTCAAGACCTAAACTTAGTTGGGAGGATCATTTTGAGACGGGTGTTAAGAAAAATAAGACTTTAGGTGATGCATTTCATTGCATACGCTGGGACTGAGCACAACGGTGATCTTTTGTGAACACTGTAATATACATTCAGAACGTACGAGAGGCGAGGAAGGTTTTGATCACCTGATCAACTCAAGGAGGAATCCGCCGGTTGAAGTTTGTCAGAAAAGTTTCGTCTTATGTTTGTTGTATATAAAGTTTTAATTTTTATAAAGCAGAACCATGTGTACATATTCTATATGATACCAGATTGTACGGCATAATATACCTGTACACAAAAAAAAGTCTGTTCCTGAAACAACGTGGATTTTATCAGCTGAGTTTAGACAATTAATAAAAGCTTTATGTGGGTATCACTGACAATGAGACATTAGGGACAAGGGCAGTTCCCGAATTAATAAACAAATGTTGTCAGTTTCAAACACCAGAGCAGAGCTTAATTTAGGGTGAGTCCCACGATATTGTGGGTGTGTGTGTGCGTGTGTGTGTTCGTGTGCATGGGCAAGCTCGCTTCATATATTATTTAATGATGACGTACTGAATAAAACGGCATTGGTTTTTAGTCTGTTTTAAGGCGAAATGCAAGAAAACCACCAGAACAGTCGGACCCCTTGTGTGTTAGGAACCACAGGCCGTGACCAGCAGAGTGGAAGCGTTAATGGCTAGCCCACAAGAAGGCTCTCGCACTTCTGATAGAATAATTCAGCGTTGGAGACTGCCAAGGGGCGAATTAAAGAAGTACCAACAAATTAACTCATATTAAGATAATCCTTATTGATAAGCCCGTCAAGAAGTTACCCACTTTTCGGAATCCGAAGATTTATTAACGGCTTCATAAAAGCCAGCCACTGAAACCTGTCATGAGCCAGTTTAATCCAGTTCACACCTTCACTCCATATTTTTTCTTTTACCTAGCCCCCAAGTTCTTCACATTATTTTCTATTCGTTTTATCTTGTGCTCTTCATATGAAAACTTAGAATTAATTACAAAGGTATCCAGTTTGACATATCTGTTCCTCACTACCACGTGTAGGCCGGCACAGCGCAGTTTGTGCAGGGGCTAGGCCACGTGTCGAAATTCCGAGGAACTGTTCAATTCTCAGCACAGGCAAGAGATTTTGAACAGCCCAACTCTGGTGTACACCTAGCCTCCTATTCAATGGGTACGAGACTCTCTCTCCCCTGGGATAAAGAGGGCCAGGGCGTGAAACTAACCACTTACTCCCGCTAGCGCTGAGATTAAGAATGGTGAATCTATAATTTCACTCCTCCGTGTGCCTTTATAATTTGTACAGGAACAAATTTACCTGTTACTTTTATGCAATTAATGCAGTGTCTGTTGTAAGTTACCTAGAAAACAAACAAGTGACAATGCTGAAACATAACAAGGCTAACATTGTGCGATAAAAGTACACGGGGAAACTTTTAATACTAAATGCTCTACTGAGCCATTACCATAAAATTGACACCCCTGATATGGACGGCACCACGACCACAGACATTTAATTTATTTATTTTGTTCGCTGTGTACAAGTTTCATCACTTAATAACATGCAGCGCGCGCTGTACGACAGGCAAGTCATGTTGCGTTTGTTTCATCTCCCCGGTCCCCCTTTCAGCACAAATTGTATCGCTAATTTAATTTGTGTGTTTTAAATGGACAGAGAAGAGAACGGAGAAGTACTCTAAAAATCGTTTTCATGTTCCGGCCACCCAGAAGTTAATACAACAAGTGCCAACATTCACACCGCGTTAGATCAAGCTAGCCAATTAAAATCCAGTGCTATGCATAATTTATTATGGACACTACTACATACAGAACTGATTTCTAGCTTTAGTCAGTCTCGTAAAATGGCCACAGATTTATGGAAATAAAAGGAGCACTTGTTCCCTCTTGTGACCTTATTTCAGCTTTAATTTGGAAATCACGAACAAATTCCAAATTATGACTACACGAAGTACTTGGAATGTTAATGTGGAGAAATTTTATATTAAAATAGACAAAATCCTGCTGATTATTTTAGCTTCTGTTGGTTCACACTGCTGGACATTAATTATGGCGACTTCTTTGATGCAATATAATATCTTTTAAGTGTGTGCCTGTGACTGAATTTTGTGAAATGTAACGGCAGTACACGTCACGAAGGCGGATTTACATGGAGGAGAAACACAAGGAAATGTACGGTATTTTGTGGTGAGAGTTAATACCTCATCGAAGGAGGTGGCTGGATTTTATGGTGTGTTTATCGTGTACCTGTAAATGGCAACCCCTAACTTACACGCAACCAAATTGGAAGTTTATCACATTGAAATGCAAGGGGGGGGGGGTTGATAGATTGCTGCAAGATCAATAAAGGGTACCAGGATAGCTTAGGTGTTATAGCTACTAAGCTACGGACCGGGCGACGGAGGAGTCAGGGACAAATTCTTTTTTATCTACAATGTCCACACTCACCCTGGGAATTACCCAGCCCCCTACCCAGTGACGTAAATCTAACCACCATTCACTTTCATGTAATGTCGGTGTTAAGAATATGTGGCGGTATAACCCCATTTTCTACTATCTTCAAAGAATGGTACTTAATTAAGTACAGGACATATTTACGTTGTAAGTTTAATTACTTAGGACAAAGTGGAATCTAAGTTTTACGCTTCCAGTCTTCATTCCACCAAACGTCTACAGTCATCCACTCACCTTCCGGGCATAACAGAGTAGGCCTGAAATATTCGCACACGCATTGTCATGTTTCTTGTGCCTGTGGTTCACCTAACCCCATTTTCTTCGTAAGACCTTAAATTCGGGCATCGCAATTTCAAATTTCGCGCAAGTTTTCAACAGTGTAACCCTGACGAAAGACTACGGTATGCTGCAGGCCTCAAGACCGGCTGAAGTGACTTCCTTTGCTTTGGATAGCATTACGACGTGTCCTTGACAGACAGAAATATAGGTTTTTCGAGAGTGTATATGAGTTCTGTTCCTTGGCCTGTAGTAGGGAGGAAAAAAAGCCTAATACTGCATCCGCAATGGTTGTGGTGTTCTAGAATTGGTGACAGCACAGGTTAGTGCATAGTTTAATCAACAGGTTTGAGATATCGCCTGCTGCACCAACATGCTAAACTATAGGCCTACAGTGTCAAAACAAAGAAGGCAACACTATGAAGGTTATTGTTTTGTTTTACAAGACAGTGAAAACTCGTCGGCAGGGTTACGCAACTTTACCATTTGCTCTATGCGCTAAAGCAGTTCACAAGTGTAATTACTTGCTGTCACACACGATGTGGACCTCGGCGAAGACTTTGAAGTAACGCAGTACTTTGCACGGCTGATAACGTTCATTGATTTCTTTTAACGATACGTTCTGATAGACATTTACGTAAAGTGCGTTAATGTAAAGGGCAAGACGGAAGAAAAAACTACAGGAGCGACAACAGAACTTACAAATAAACGGGATAGGAAAGGAACACGAAGAGGGTAGTGACACGGATATATGAAATTTTGAATAAAAACGATGATAATTCCCGTCTAAATTTGAACAGATATTACACTGGCATAAGTGTAGTGAATTCATCCAGATGTTATTTCAGGATCAGCTCCTTCATTTGATACGACTGTGGCACATATTTCTTGTGCTTAATAAAATTACATTCAAGTTATATTTCGCAGTGAATACATGTATTCGTGGTCGTGACAAAAACACTGGTACCGAAAACACGTGTTTTATTATGAGTCGTGTCAAGACGTCACTGGAACAATTGGAAATACTGTGCTGGTAAACTCAGGTTTCCACACGCGCAAGGATTTTTCCACATTTTCAGTTGCCAGCCCTGTCCTACGCCAAAGAAAATTAAAAATATATTTAACTGTCCCATCTCCGTGCACTAATTACACAAAATGAATAAAACACCAGCCAAATGCACAATATATTTTTAATGTTCACTACTATGGTCACAAACTATCCTACATGTTTCGACCCAGAAGGGTCGAAACATGTAGGATAGTGCGTGACCATAATAGTGAACATTAAAATATATTGTGCATTTGGTTGGTGCTTTATTCATTTTATTTAAAAATATATGTTTTAAGTGGCGCCAAATTATTAGCCTGCCCGGGGCACCAAATTATTAACCCTCCCGAAGCGCCCACACGTCTCGCGCCTGCCCTGCCGGAATAATCACGTAAGACAAAACACAAGTTTTCTTACTCGCACGTACTGTACAACAACATTTTTAAGAATAAGTAGTGCAGTTTGGATGGGGTTGTTAGTAATAAAATAAATGGAGACGCACCTGCTGAAGACTTCCTTGAGCTCATGCTCGGACACGAACTGACCGAGGTTGGCGACAAACAGGGTGGAGCAAGGGGCGTTGTTTACCCCAACCCCCGGCTGTGATGATGATGAACCCACAGGTGAAGCCAGCGCCGGCGACGGCAAGAAGTGTGGCAGAGACGCGTGGATCGACGTGAGGGCTGCCGTCGGGTGCGGGATGGATAGCGGGGGCTGCAGGAAACATACAGAAACACACGTCAGTGGCGGCTAATTCCGTAATAATGCACAACGAGGACTGCTGGGGCAATGCAGAAATAAATATCGATGGCTACTAGTGCTCCAGTATTGCAAGCGGGGTGACATGGTGGTTCAGTAACGTAGACACGGTGCTGCAGCGGCCACACAAACACACGGTAACTGTCAGTGCCTCAGCATTGTCTATCGGGTGGTGCTTAGGCCACATAGAGTGACGGCTGGTGCCTCAGGAAGGCATACAGCGCCTAATTCGGCCACACAACACAGTGACGGTGACGGATGTGCTTCAGTAATGTACATATACAAAAATCTATACAAATGAATAAATAAATAAATACGAAAATAAGTATTTTTAAAACTAATAATCGAATTTTGAAATTATTCTTTGTTTACCGTGTACAGTGACGGCTTTTAATTTAATACTTTACTAGTTTGATATTACTCGAATAAGTAAATAAATACGTAATAGGTTAGCAAACATATAAATAGATAAATACATTTACAAACGTTCACTGAAATGAACAGTAAATATAATAAATAGCCAAGCATATTCCTAAGCAGCAGCCAGAAAATTCTGTTCAATTGCATATTAAAATATGTTCGTGAATCTACTTCTGCTTATTTTTACATATCAGATACATAAGTTACTTTGCACTGCCTTGCATAAAAGAATTTTACGCACAGTGAACCAAACTAATTGACAAGAAATCTGCCATCCCGTGGCAAAAGAAAGGAAACCATTAAGCCAGAATAGCCGAATTAGCAATCTAAATCGAAACTTGACACATTTCGATTACAAATTACACAACACTGTGTTTCCCAAGGGCTTCCTGTTCTTACTGGAACTAACTGTTTGAGGAACACATCAGTAACATAAGAACCGATATGGTTCACGTGCAAAGGTTAAGACAAATTACAAATCTAGATATTTGGAGAGGCGTCATGGTATTCGTTTGGATGAACGGATAGAGTGTACGAGAATCTCAATAAAATCCTGTCGAGCTGACAGCCGCTTCAGGCGGTTCAAGTTAACTAACCTCTCAGAGTCGGACTCTTTCTTTATTGCCTGCGTTCTGATACAGAACTTTGTTGACGGCAGCTCATCAAGTTTTAAAATATTTTAGTCGCTACCAAAGCATCAAGACAATCTACCTCAACCAGGATTTGGTCAGAAATTATCCCTAAATTTTACATTTACCTGCAGCTCAAAGATTTTATCCCAAATATTCTGCACTTGATTCAACAAATGGGAATGTGGCTGGGATGGAGGCGCAAATATGAAGTGGACAAATCTGATATGCAATCCTGAAATTCTTTCGAAGAAAATTTTGTGAGAAACGGCAGCCATATTAATCGGGTTAAGAATTCACTTCAGAAAGCTTAAAATACAACCCTTCTAACGTAAGTATGTCACCCCGTTTATGCCTGTTAGCTTAAACATTGAGACAACGGTGGTAATTGTACATGCCGTCTGCTGTAACGTTACGAATATCTGCGCTTTGCCACACAATGCATTTATACGGTTCGTGCGATTCTCGGAATAAATACGGATTGCATCCCTCTACGTCCCCAATGGACTGTTCTACATGTCCCTGTCGGGCACAAATTGATTTCTCATATAATTTAGATAAAAGACGGTTTCGAAGTGTCAAATTTGTTTCAAATTAAGCTATTTGTGTGTAATATTCTACGTTAGTTGATCTAGTCTGAGTAACAGATAAGTGTACTGAATTCCCTGGAAGATTTCACGTACAGGCAATCACAAGAAGAATGCGACATGAACATGATTTAAGAGTTTTGTCAGGCATAAAAAACATTTCAACTGCTTGGGAGTGGATTATTTTCTTACCAACACAGAAACACCACCAGATATGAAGCTTCTTATTACCTATTCTTGGCTACAATTCTCTTAATTCTTCTCCGTCCAATTAAAGTCTTCTTCTCAACATTGGCAAATATTTGGACAAAACATAAATTCTACTGAGAAGATTAATTTGAGCTATCATTCCCTCAGTACGTTTAAATTACTTTTTCTGAATGTTAGCCATTGCCACGAAACTTGGTGTACTTGATTTATGCACAAAGTAAGCTGTGATGGTAGCCTAAGCACTTCCTTTTCCGATAGTGTTAAGAAGATAAGGGATTTAGAGAGTCAGCCCCAGCATAAGTGGACAGCAATAGGTCTACTCACAAAAAGTTACAGAGGCAAATACGTAGTGAAAAATGCGAGAGGAGGAGATCAGCTCTTCGTCGAATTCACAGAGTAGCTTTCGTTTGATTCTCTCAAAATTTCTCGCACAGTTCTTCAAACATGTTTGTGCCTCTGAAATACTCTTCTGCAAGATTCAAAACATCGCTGTATCATGTGACACCTCAGGTTAGAGCGAGTCAGAGCGGGTTCAAGATTTTAGTATGTTATTACGCGCTTAAGAAAATATTTGATCCCAACAAGGAAGAGATAAGATGAGACTGGAGAAAACTGCATAAAGAGAAGCTTCGTAATTTACGCATGTCATATACCGAAAGTCTGAAAGACGGGTATCGAAAAAGAAAAATTTGTATCGAAATTTGTTAAATATGTGGGCATCCGGTGTGAACTATTAGAAAGGAAAACTCCCGAAGTCTTTTCTGGGCACTACCTACCTCAGTAGGTTTTAATGTGGAAACGCGTGGTTGCATACCAAGTATTAAAACAACACTCGACCTCTAACCACGTGTTTGAAGTATTATTAGAAGGATCAGAATGACAGGAGCGGTGCATACAGCACGCACAGGGGGAAAGAGAAATGGCTACAAAGCGTTATTGGAAAATTTCTAAAGAGAAAAGACTGATTATAAGGGGTATAATATTAAAATGGATATTAAAAGAAAGCACGAGGGATCGGATTAGATTCAACTGGTTCAGGGTAGGATAGAGTAGAGGGCTTTAGAAACTCATTAATTAAAGACGAAGGATTTGTGGACTGAGCCACTATCAACGTCTCAGAAGAGCTCGACTCTATTGAGATAATTAGTTGCATAAATATCGACGTGACAATAGAATTTGGTGCAATTTATAGGCAAGAGTTTTATGAAACCTGTGTCCACAACAAAACTGGGATTCCGAAAACAACACGTCATAAATAAACATTTTTTTCCACTTTGCAACCCTGGCATGATTTATAAATACGCTACTTTTAAAAAGAATGGCGGAAAGCAAATACGTGTTTTTAATGTAGAAGTGGCACACGATTACATTGCATATTTCATTCTTTGCTTAATGAAGTTTTAAGCAAAACTAATTAACTGTAATGAAAACTGATTCTTCAAAAACTGACGGCCCCTTACGGAAATAACATGTAAGGAATTTCATATTTTTCCTCTTCTAAACGTTTTAGAATTCGTTCTCTTCGTATTCTGCCTGCCACTGTAACTCCAGATACACAAATATAAAAAACGTAATAATATTTACCAAGTTAGCTCTTACTGCACAGTTCGTGAAACTGCTCAACGTTGAACACCTCGTTGTCACGGTGTACTTTGCCTTCCATAGTTTCAGAAACATAGTCAAGATACTGAAGTAGCTAAAGTAAATGACTGGCAGACTGGCCGGTATTCGAACCGAGCAATTTAAATTACAGTACATTGAATCTAGTAAGGCGGCGACCTTCCGTTTGCATGTTTATTATCTGACGATGTCAATACTTCATGTAGGCCTCCGCGGGAAACATCACCTCGCCTGGTCATCTTCGCTGTCATCCTGTCATCGGCAGAACAGAAAAGCTTATGCAGGATTGCTTAAATCTAAAATACGAATTTCTATCGACTCATTGGCCAGACACATTTCAAACCGCCCACGGAATTTCCTACTGAGTGATTCAGTTGATTCCCACTATGCATATTTGCTAAAATCTTTGTATCGGTCTGTTTTGCTACACTTTACCTCACGCATTTGTAAGCACAGACGCTCAGAATTTCAATGCAGTAAACGCTGAAATAAGCAGATAAAAATGTACGTGAATTCGTTCTTTTTTACACAAGCAACGAGCAATCTTGAGCAATTCCAGAAGAAAATGTCAATCAGAGAGCAACACTACAAATCACTGCCTCCTCTCGAGGTTGCCTTTGTAGCAAATATTACACTGTTGCTCGTAACTGCGGGTTTTCCGGTGCCGCTCCTAGATTAAGCGTGGATTATTAGCTTTAAAGTTGGCAGGCGTACTGTAGGGGCGGGAAGGGGTGTTGTGCACCAGGACGTGCGCCACATGGATTAAAGTGGCTACCGTTGGCTGTATCGCAAGTGAGGTTGAGCAGATTTAGCCATTGACAGTGTTGAAGGCAGACATGCTGTAAGACGTGAACGGCAGATTTTGTAAGATTTTAGTGACGGTACGGACATGTACAAAAGTAGTGAATTTATGCAGACAGCATCGTAAACAGTCGCAACCTTCACAGCACCATCACCGAGATGCTCCCGAAGTACACAGAGTTGAAAGAAGAGCTAATAAGAATACAACTAATAACGGCCTATATAATAACAACGGGTATCATCCACAACAAATTACTTGTACACGAAAGTTTAAAACTGCTTAATCTACACCCTGCTACATATATTTTAATGCAGACAGCAGTAACGCTTAATACATGCCGCATTGTTAGAACGTATTTGCCAGAAGAGTGAATAAGTAGTCTTTGGTCATTGAGACCCGTATTATTTTTAGAACCAGCTAAACTCACGTGAAGTAAGGAAAGTGGATAATGATGATGATGATGATGATGATAAGCTATAGATAGGCTGTATGTAAAGAGTAAAGAAGGAGGAACAGGCCTGTCACAAATTACAGCAGCATATAAAACAGAGATAATTAACCCTTTAAAGACGAAGCGTGTCTGTTTTATATAAGGACTCAGTGCGTACCGCGCTGTAAACACTCTCCACTTCGGTTATAAAAACCAGTCTCTTAATGTTTTATAAGGCAAAAGTTGCTGTTTGTTCTGAGATCCGTACAAAACACATAAACGCAATGTGGGCACCACGTAGAATTTTTTAATATTAAACCCGTTGGTAGGTAAAGTTACCGCTAGGCTTTAAAAGGTTAATACTGCAGAATATCTTAAAAGAAGTATAAAGAAGACCAGTTTGCAAATATTATTAGAAGCCACGACACAAATCAATCAAATATGAATTCAACAGTTGGAGCAGCAGCGAAGATCATAGATGAATTCAATGAATCAAACGAGAACAATGGCACGAAACAAGATGAAGTACAAAACAAAAAGGCAAGATTGGCAGAGTCTTTAAGGGAAAAATGGGAAAACAAAGTAATGCATGGCCAGTACATTAGTAGCATAGATAAACACCTCATTAGCGAGGACGACACGTTCCTCTGGCTGTCAAAGGGAGACCTGCAAACAGAAACAGAAAGTGAAATAGTGGCAGCACAGGACCAAGCACTGCAAACAAAATACCATGCAACAAAAATATTGCGAACAGAAACAGATAGTAAATGCTGATTATGTAACCAATTTGAGGAGACAGCAGACTGCATTATACAAGCTTGCCCAAAACTGGCAAAAGAACAATACATCAAGCGACATGATAGAGTGTGTGCTCAATTACACTTCAATATATGTAATGAACTAGGGGTAAAATTAGACAGTGAACTCTGGTATGAACATGTACCAAAATCAGTAGAAACAAGTCAAGTGGGCAAGGTAACCGTATTATGGAATCAACAAGTGCAAACCGACAGAACCATCCCCAACAATAAACCGGACATCATAATGCGGGATAATGAAAAAAGGAACATGTATGCTAATTGATGTAGCAATCCCGGGAGACAGAAATGTGATAAAGAAAGAAACCGAGAAGATTCTAAAATATAAAGACCTTATAATAGAAATACAGCGCATGTGGAATGTAAAAACAAAGGTGACGCCAGCAATAATAGGAGCAACTGGAACCATTTCAAAATCCTTCAGAAAATATTTGAGCAGCATATCAGGAAAGCACGAAGTCAAGGAACTGCAGAACAGCTATATTGGGCACAGCACACATACTGCGGAAAGTACTAATGTAGAAGCACAAAAGAGTTTAATATTGAAGACAGCGTTATATGCACCACTAACAGTACGCGCGGAATTGCTGCGACACTGTGTACCCTAGAAACATGGTTTGCTTCAGGTATATAAGTGTGCATACCCTGCATAAAGGAGATGATGATGACGATAATAATAATAAGGAATCAAGGGGTTACACACAGATAGGGAAATTATGATAGATAAAATGATTAAAAATAAAAAGAGAAGACATGTATACTGGTAGATGTGGCAATACCAGCAGACAGGAACCTTACGCGCAAGGAAGCAGAAAAGAAACTGAAACACTAGAGTCTATGTATAGCGATAAAATTTATGCGGAATATGAAATGTATGATTATACCGGTAGTAACTACAGCCCCTGGAATGGCAACAAAAGGTTTAAAGAAAAATTTGGAAGCCATACCAGGAATACATTCAACAGAGTCAGCACATCATACATAACACGAAAAGTACTGCAGTTTGAAACTTGAAGCCTGAGCGGTGGGCACCGCCACTGGTTTAAGGAAAAAAATGCACGCGAAAAGGGACAACATAATAATAATGATCACTAAAAGTATGCTTTTCGCGTGATCTACATGGGTGTAGCCCAACAGTGCTGGAAATGCGTAGCCCGCCGCGCCCGGCGCCCCCTTCTGCCTTCAGGAAACTCTGACATGAAGGCAAATATTATTCTATTTGCATATTATATATTATTTGTATTTAATATCCATATTAAGGTATGCGATCCAAAGGTAGTGTCTTTGTGTCTTCCTATTCAAAATTTTAAAGAGCAGAGGGATTTTTACAAAACGCCACATGGACGTCATGCCGTTATGTGCCATCATATCTGCGTAATTTGTAAACTACTGCCGTAAGTAAGACAAAACAGCGCACGCGCGAACTTGTGACGTGTGGGAAACACTAGTGCCACTATATCTAGGGTCTCGAATCGAGACAAGACGCCTTAAAAAAACACGAAATTTAAATGGTTAAGGTATTTTCTTGCTTTAGAATATAAAATGGGGCACGCGGTGGCGCAGTTGAGACACTGCACTACAAATTGGAAGGTCACGGGTTCGATTCCCGATGGTGTCACTGGAATTTTTGATTGACATAATCCTTTCGGTCGCCCTATGGCCCTGCGATCGACTCAGCTTCTAACAGGAATGAGTACCAGGAATATTTCCTGGGGAGGGGGGGTAAAGGCGGCCAGTGCGTAGGGCTGACAACCTTACCACCTTCATGTGCCGATTGTCTAAAAATCTGGGAGCCTCAACCTCCTGGAACCCTCAGGGCCTGTCCAGGCCTGTAATGGGATTGCCTTTTTTTAAGAATATAAACAACAGCATGACGGCCTTGAAAAATTTCTTTACTTTTTTGTAAATTTTTGTGTAAATTTCCGCGATGAGGACTGCCGGTTATTTTACGAAAAGCTGCTTGATTTCCTAGCCACAAAATAGGTGGCAACTGATGTGGGCTGTTTTATCGCGGGGAACGATAAAATTCAAAACTCTGTCTTGGAGGATGTCTGTGTGTTGTTTTGAATTTTACATTTATTTAGGCATATGGCTTGATGTGTGGACCAGTTTTATGGGTTGAGGGAATTATTTATCGGAGGATGCACGATCAATTGTCTGGATAAACTGAGCGTCTGATAACTTCACATCACTACGTACACGAGACTCTCCAAAATAAAACGGGTGATTCTCATCGCAGTAGCTACTGAAGGAAACCCAAAATGACCATAATTATATTTCAATTTCCTTTTCCATTTTTAAAGAATTTTGTTACGCACAGTAATATTTAGTTGACCTACAGAACGATATAGGGTCCATACCACTTAAATGAGAAAGACATGCTATTCACTGTCACGGATAGGGCAACCTGAAAGCGTTTGAGAACACCTTACTCAGAGCGAGGCACAGAAAAGTACGAGACACATCACTGTTACCCTCTATTACATACTATTAGGATGACAGGACGAAGCAGGACGAGCTGTTTCATATACAGAATGCATGGTAGCAATGGCAAATGCTGGAAACTTTAGGAAAACCTTAAAATCAAAATGCCACTTGAGGGACCCAGGTAAAAGTGGAAGGACAGTGAAATGCACTTTCAAGAAATTGGGTATAAAGATGTGAAGAGGATTAATCTATGTCAGGAGAGCACTCTGTGTCTGACTTATGTAATCATGGTAATGAACCTTCGCGATCCATAAAAGGTGAAGCAGGCCTGTTTCTTGTCAAGCTGGGCGACTGTCACCTTGTAGAATTGTCGCCGTTCAATGGAATTAGTAACTCGCATACTGACCGAAGTATCATGTTGTGTTTTCTTCAAAACCATCAGCACAAATTAAAGCTTTATAATAAAAAGAACTTTATGGTGACGCACTTCCTGCCAATTGGAATAATTTGGTTAGCAGAATTCTGAAACTTTACGTCGACATTTCATGACTCCCACGAAACACAGCTCTGTTGGTAGCTGTAACGTCCTGGCAGTGTATTTTAATGTGCGAAGGCCTATGGAGTTCGAACTGCTTGTTCACCTGCAAAGTTAAACCTATTAATAAGTAATCGCGTGCCTTAGTGCTTCGGTGGAGACAGTTCAGAGAAACACAGAAAATCTATGGCTTTTTAATGACCGACTGCGCAGGTGACATTTAAAGTGAATGCAAAATTTATTTACAGGCATCACATGGCGACTATTTTGACACCTCAGGAAAGGTAACAATGCTCTAAAGCATGCATTTTGAATGGAATGTCAGAGCTTGGATTTTCGCATGTCAGCACGCAGTGGGTTTCCATGTCTGCCCTAAAATATACATAGCCAGGCATAGTACAACTCTGCAGATACTTGACACACCGGACTCTGCATCTGACATTAAAACAGAGAAACATCTTCCGTGCTGAATCATTCATTTCGGGTTCACGCACTCAGAATGTCCCGGCTGTTACGTGTTGAGTTAGGACATTCTAAATTATTCTTGCTTTTATAATATTCAGTATTTTATATCCGATATCAAATTAGAATTTTTAAAGGCAAACACTTTATACCTAAAAAAACAAACAAACAAATAATAACCACCTAACTCCATGGAGCAGAACAGTCCTCGAGAAGCTAACACATCAGTTAGTCAAGAAATTCCCGCGCAGCTTATGGAACCCGAAGGTTCATTACCGAAGTCACAAGAGTCCGCCACCTGTCCGTGTCCTGAGCCATAACAATCCAGTCCATGCCCCCCCCAATCCCCCTTCTTGAAGATCCGTTTTAATATTATCCTTCCACCTATGCCTGGGTCTTCCAAGTGGTCCCTTTCCATCATGTCTCCCTACCAAAACCCTGTACGCACCTCTCCTGTCCCTCAAATTTGCCACATGCCCTTTATACCTGAACACAGCAGGAATTTTGTTACTGACTTCTAACACGCTCAAAGTCCGACACTGGAAGTGACAAGATTGCGAAGTTTTATTCCATATCGGAGGGCAAAATTCCCAGAGGCGTTCTTTTCGCCTTGTTACTCTCTAAATGCCTTATGGTTTTCAGAATAACTTCACAGAATATTAAAATAATTTTTATTAAAAATTATAATAAGTCCAGTTTTTGTGTATGCGCCTTTCTAAAAAAGCAAAGATGGCCGTCCTATGCACTCCATGAAGCCTCAGTTTGTGGTACACTCCCAGTCATTCTTAAGCTTGGCACTATATTGAGATGAATTGTCATCTTCACGCCAGGCAGCGTTACCTCGGGGAAAAAATACACCCGATATCCATTGAAAATTAGCTTGTGTGAGACCCACAGGCGGTATGGACACTGGAGAGAAGAAAAATTCCTTGCGCCACCAGGAAATAGGAACACGAGTATTCATTTGCACCGCTTGAAGCCTAGTCACTATACCGACTACTCTACCCCGATGTTTCGATCACGTCAAAATATTCTGTAATATTTTTAATACGTGTTTACAATTTTAAAAGATTTTTGTTAATTGTTTTGCTGAAAAAATTGTATATCACACATAGGTCGTGCTGACTTTTAAACATACTGTTTCTTAAAAGAAGCAGCCTCTACAATTAGTGTTCCCCGCCGAAACCCTCACACTAAAGTGAGATTTATAATTCTTACAGTTTGGAGATTTATTATTTTACGAACTATCGTATTACTGTTACTACTGGTATATGGTGTTTCTTATCGTAATTTTGGTTTTTTGTTTACCACAACTACAGCATTCTGGTAAAGTAGCTAGCTTTCATCCCAACTCAGAACTTCGTTTGTCCACTACGTTACTACAAACTGTATGGAATTAACAGTGTGTGAATTTGCTGTGGGCTCGAATGACATCAAGTATTGGGATTACTGACTTAAATAATTCAGAGATACATCAAGGTATATATGCAGTCCTTTCATGAACACTGTTAAAATAACGAAAAAGAATTTGTAATGTGAAATCGGTAACTTGAAGAACCGTGATTTGACCATAAAAGCAACTGACCCCATGAAGCGTAGTCTTCCGTAAGAAAGCCGCTAGACCAGGGCAGTCAGTTAGATTCCGGGAGCCGCGTTTTAGAAGGTAACTTACGCAAGAACCATTTATAAATAAAAAACAGTAAAATAAAATGAAATAAAGTAAAATATTTTGTTGTACTTGACGGCTTCTTATTTCCGTTCATCCAACTGCAATAGATTAATTCAAGTTAGTTATGAGTCTCATTTCTTTTTAAATCTTTCAACACGTCCTAGTGTGCGTGTAAGCTACCCAGAATATTATTTTACAGGTAACATGGCGCGAGGCGTAACAGTGACATGCGCGAGCCGCATGCGACTCTCGAGCCGCGTATTGGTATCTCTGCTCTAGACACTTAACTGGTTAATAAATAAAAGTCTTTCATTGAACCCGTTCTCACAAACAACCACTGAACATTACACTGCGCTAGTTGAATCGATACCAATATCACGTTGACGTATTGCCACTTACAATGCGTTGAGATCTTGTGTCTCACTTCATGTACGAGATAGCTCTGTATTCAGCCAGTCAGTATATTACGCTATTAACTAATGGATTACGCACGTTCAAAGAGCTTCGACCGATCCCATGCAGTTCACAGCGATACATTATCTGCAACACTGAACGTGGGAACAGACTTTGGGTTAACATAGCTGTAATGACGATAGAATTACTCGACATGCATCATATCCTAAATCACTTCAGATGTCGATCGATATTGCTACAATTGTTAAAGTTTCCTCAGGTCTTGAATACATGACATGCCTTTATGTGACGTCGGAAAACAATTTTAAATTCATCGATGTAATATATGATGCAGATATTCTTAAAAGTTACGAGGTGTGTGTAAGGTGTAGTAATTCCCGCTCAGTTTGGTTTATTGCTCAAAAATCATAAAAATCTTACCGATCATAAAAAGGTTTAATTTTTTGTTTCATACTCTTTTTTTAAACATTTGTCCCTCAGATACATATTTGGGAATGATGGTTAAATGCGAGCGGCTTGAGACAAAAGTCGCACACACGTCGACCAGGACTGTTTAGCAGTAATTCTCTGCAATCCTGTTCAAGAGGTCACTGATTCATTTCTCGGCTGGGACATTGGATATGTGGGGTTAAGTACCTCGTGGTTTTCCTCAGTCCCTACACGAAAATTACCGGATAGTTCGTCGGTTATACTACGGCCGCTTCCTTCCATGATCCTTCCTAAGTCATGAATCATCAATCATCCTAACATTTGGCGCCGTGAAATTTGGCTCATTAACAGCTACTTTGCTTAAACCATAATAAAAAATAGTGCACAAAATTTCGGCCTGTAAACCGGGACAGCAGAAACTTCTTGGAAGTCATACACATCCATAGGATATCATTAAGTTGGATGTTAAAAGAACGAGGATGGGGACATTTGGACTGAATTGATCGTACTCAAAACAGCGGATAATGAGAAATTCGGTTTCCATCAAACCTGGTTAACATTTTAACTAACTGAGAGACCACCAAACCTTCAAGTAGTCCACTTTATAGAGGTAAAGTACAAAAAACACTAATCACCAACAAATGCACAAAGAGTTTTTACATCAATTTTACCACACTCCTACATGTTTCGACCCTGCAGGGTCGAAACATGTAGGAGTGTGTTAAAATTGATGAAAAAACTCTTTGTGCATTTGTTGTTGATTAGTGTTTTTTGTATAATATAGTGCACGGACATGGAACACATTAAAAGAGGTAAAGTAGTTGGTATGATGACTACGCTACTGGCTGGATGGACCGGCGTTCAAATCCCAGCCACGGCCGAAGATTTTGTCACCTTCAGGCACGGCCAGACCGGCTCTAGGCCCGACCCAGACCCTAGTTGAAAGGAAACTGAGTTCTTTCCCTACGTAAAGCGGCCGGAGAGTGACACTGACCATTCACCTTCTATGTAGCATTAAGGTTGGGGCTGAGTGGGGCTACACGTGTACTTCTTCTCTGTGCCTTTATGGCAGTTACTGGACACTTTAATTCCCACCACTTCACAGAGTGTTAATATGTCAAGTACAGACAGGTGACAAGCAGGTTTCGTGCATACTCCCAAGTTATGTTACAAACGCTTTGGTGCATCTGTCTTTTTTAACAGAACTACTTTGGTATTAAATACTTTGAGAAAATAGTGCCTATCTTAGGCGCCTTAGCTTGATCGTGTTAATAAATTTTAGCATAAAATACATTTTCCTATTGCTGCTTTATCACGGGTTCAAATATGCCCCTTAGCACCCTATTCTTCAACATATTCAGCCTATGACCTCCCTCAGTGTGATGGATCAACTTTCACACTCACAAAGATACGAAAACTTACTGTTTTATATACTTCGGTGTTTAAATTATTAGACAGCAGGAGCGAAGGCAAAATATTATGAAAGAGATTGTTGCAGTGGACAAAGACAAAGCATAATATCTGGACTTCAAATTAAACACGAGTGGCAACCATGAAATATAAAGAATAAATTAAAAGAAATAATGCGCATTTGTGAATCAAATGTGTAGTTCGTAAAACGAAAGCAATGCCAAGGGCCAGTCCACAGCGCAGTCCGCTCGCCAGCAGTTCTGTTCCTCTCCCTGTGTCCTGAAGATCAGGCACCCGTGCGCTACACGTGTGCTTGTGCACGTGCAAGCGGCAAACAGTGCTTCAGGGTGTCGAACTCCATGGGCACTAAACTGATATGAAAAAATTAACTAAAACATATTTTTCATATAATATTTCAGTTCTTTGCTGCAAAAATGCTAAGAATGTTGCTGGGCTTTAAAGAAAAAAAACACATCACCATCGTTTTGTGAACACCTAGAACACCTAATATCCCAAAATATTTTTCTTTCGAGTATTTCTCTGCAATATCTATAACACTTTTTAAATATTTTTTTATATATCTGACTGACAAAGTGTTATGCTAGGTGGCTATATTTCTCACTGCGTGTTTGATAGCTATCGACTCCATCTTCAGTGCAGGACAACATATTTACTAATATTTTCACTTGTCTTATATTAAAATTAGTAGCCACACAGATGTCTCAAAATTTTTGTTTTATCTAAAAGGGTTTAGAAATTCAGCGGTATTAATTGATGTCCTCAGTAATTTATTACGGTCAAGATATACCAGATTTACCACGAGGTGGCAATTTTTTGTAACATTTTGTACAAGGGAAAATTCACGTCCTTATTTTCCTATTGGGAGTAAAATTAACGCTTTCAGACAAAGTAATACCTGTACATACAGCCTTGTGCGACGGTAGAAAATCCTGCATTTTAGCCAGAGACTCTATTTACATGTTATGAAATCCTCAGAATAAACAGCTATTATTTCTGCAAATAAAGTTACAAGCTCGGTTTATATAATGGAGACAGCGCACGTTTTGTGGGGTAGGAGCGGAAGCTATCACTTAAATTAATTTAAGTGTCAGAGTTTTAAGTGCACTTTTGCTTTACCGACATCTACGTGGGTTGTTCGATGCTATAATATTTTACATGAACACTAGTTACGGAATTCTCTTTATGTGCCTACAAGATATGATGTTCGCACACGTCATACTAACGTCACTCTTGCGGCGGCGATGTGAACTAGACCCAGGTGGCATATAAGTAGAAGAGTATAACAACTAACATGATGGTGGCTGCCAGTTGCTGCCTGATGCAGCTGCGTTTCCGCAGGGGTAGGTTTGTCTGCAGATAGTCAAAGATAGGAACGTACGGGGACCTGGGGGTGCAGCGCGGGATGAACCAGGGTGGCATGCTGCAGCGCCGCCCCCGGTAGCTCGGCCGCTGCTGCTGCTGCCGCAGAATAAGCCAGAGGATGATGCCAAAGTTCAGGGGCTCCCGGAAAGAAAGGCGTCCCCAGATCTGAAAAAAGAAGGTTTGGAACAGTTAATTTCAGATAGTGGTACTACCTACTTTTGCGTTAAAAGACGATTCTTATACACCTAGATGCGATAACACAGCAAATCCAGCTAGTCCGTCAGAACCAAACTGTGGCAGAAGTTACAAGACGTCAAATGTGTTTACGCTCACACGTAGACAGCAAAAAGGGGACTTAAATTACAGTCAGGTCTAAACACAAGATGCCCTTTTATCGTGCTCCTGAACACGCTGTTGCCACGGAATGCTTCGACGGATGCAGGCTTTCTATGTGATGAAACTGTCGTGTTCAGGGACACGATGGAAGGATGCTTTGTCAATCCAGAATTCTAACCGAAACAAAAATTTAATTCTTACGTCATACAATTCAAAGAAAAGCAGTCGCAGAACTGACGTACATTACCTATGTACTACACTCACAGGAAACTTCTCCAGTTACACAAATTTACAAATGCAAGAAACATGCTGCCTTCTAGACAGCACTGATGTATACAAAAACTCACACTTTTTCGTGCAAATAATGATAAAAGCAATATACGCTACAGAAATCTATGCAAGTGTCTATAGGTTTGCCATATTGTCTATTATAGGCAAAATAAAATTTTATGTAAGACGTGAGCCAAAGGATTACATCACTTAGAATAATGTTGTTTTGGGTTATGAAAATGCGATACCGCCAGTGGCTAGGGTTCTCCCGACCTTTGGCAATATTCTGTACGCTGTAACTCTTACAATATGAAGACCGCAATCATTTAAGTCTTCGCTGACCTAAAGTCTTGATTATTATCTGATATCCATTCAGATATATGTGTATCAGAACTTCAAAGCACTGTGGACGCCGTATTATATATTCTGCTGTTTATTTACGTTATTTAAATCTCTGCCTTTCGGAAATACATATATCGCATACGAATGCTGCCAAATTTATAGTTAAATAAGTAACTACGAAGCATTACCCTTCTTGAGAAGCTGACAGTCTCAAAAGCTGGTCAAAATTGTTTCCATTGTATGTAATATCAAAGATTCATTACCATCTTCTGAACAGCCCGCCACTGAACTTTATTCTTAGCCTGTTGAATCCAATCCACACCCTAATATATTACTTATTTTTGTAAATTTTTATATTACGTTTACAGCTATACCTAATTGTCCATGTCACCTATCTTCCCTAGGGGTTTGGCCCAAAATTTTGTAGAAATTTCCCTTCTCTCCTAACGTGCCCACCTCATCCCCTTAGATGAGATTACTCTATTACTGTACGTAGTATACATCCAGAGCCTTATTTGGTGCGTTTAAAAAACAGATCGCATATTCATTTCTTTAATGTTCGTCCTTTGTTCAAAAGCAACAATGCGCAGACCACGTGGCCGATTTATTTTAAAGTCTGTATAGTATATGTACACGACGTTTTGCTTACCATTTTTATTTTGTATAGTTTTGTGTGTTCTGGTCCCAAATTAATCCCCCAAAATTTATTTAGCTTGTCGTTACAGCTCCAAAGTTAAAATGTATGGAATAAAATTTATACATAACTGAATAATGCTCAGTCACTAACGTAACAAAATTACAGAATAAGCTTGTCCCATCACAAGTGTTGTCGAATCTCCTCTTGGGTCGCTGCCCGATATCAGCTCTGTTAACAAAAATATTTCTTTACCTGGACAGCAGACGCACGTCATACGTGACACAACACAGCCCTTACTGCCAACTTAAGGGACGCATTAGCTTCGTATTGACATAGCATGTAGTTTGAGGCAGTAATTTATGACTAACAAACATTAAAACTATATTTTCACTTGTAACCCGGCTTCTTGCTTGTTTTTCCGTGCTTATTGTTAACCACGTCGCAGTAAAAGAAAAAAAAAAAGGACATGAACGGTGAAATTATTTGTGTGCTTTGTATTTGGTAGTGCTGTCGCGAAAGGGCGCTGCTATCGCGACGTCAGGCACCTGTTACCGACAAAAAAACTCTCCTTGTTTTGATGTTTGTGCAAAAATGCTTTGAACTGGGGGTCAGAAGACAACAAGGCCAACGAGTTCCTGTGAAAAGTTGCATGAGTTTCAAGAGGGTCACAATTAAATTGCCGGAATGATTCCATAACAGACATACGCACACACACACACACATATCTATATCTATGTATACATAAGAACTTATAGGCCTATGCAGAATGTCCAGGGACTCTGTGTTTTAACCTTTTAAAGCCTAGCGGTAACGTTACGTATCACCAGGTTTAACATTAAAAAATTCTACGTGGTGCCCACATTGCTTATGTGTTTTGTACGGATCTCAGAACAAACAGCAACTTTTGCCTTACAAAACATTAAGAGACTGGTTTTTATAACCGAAGTGGAGAGTGTTTACAGCGCGGTACGCACTGAGTCCTTATATAAAACAGACACGCTTCGTCTTTAAAGGGTTAATTTCAGTGTAGAACCCTGACGTCATGCCGAGTCAAAACGTAGCACCAACATGGGTCCGGTTAGCAAGTGTTTCAAAGCCCCGCGACTGACAGTGCTGAACGAACAGGCCACGTGCGCACGAACACAAGTATAAACAGGCCACGTGCGCACGGACACACGTATAAACAGGCCACGAGCGCACGGACACAAGTATAAACAGGCCACGTGTGCACGGACACAAGTATAAACAGGCCACGTGCGCACGGACACAAGTATAAACAGGCCACGTGCGCACGGACACAAGTATAAACAAGGACACGTGCGCACGGACACAAGTATAAACAAGGACACGTGCGCATGGACATAGGTATACACAGGACAAGCATTGTAAGTATAACGCAACATGGAGGCGCTTTCGCATAACCACTGTTGCTTTTTAAAAGCAATAAATATTACACATTCTGAGTGTGGGTCTGCAGCTTTAGTTATCCAGCATGCAAAGCGGCGCATGGATCTTATTACGCTGTCACCTGTGGCCTGTCCGTCTCTGCCACATTTTTCCACATTATCCCATAAACGGAACGATATTCGAAAAAAATTACTGAACATAAAATGTGTTTCATTTTCTTTGAAACTTTTGTCTGGAGCATTTCTCATTCTACGAAGAATTCAGCGAGATATTATCATAAATGTGCACAGGTCTGCATGTAAGCACCCGTTATTCTGGTCAGATCTTAATGAAACTTGAATTTTCTCGACAGATTTTCGAAAAATACTTAAATATCAAGTTTTATGAACACCCATCCGGTGGTAGCAGAGTTGTTGCATGCGGGCGGGCGGGCGGGCGGGCGGGCGGGCGGGCGGACCGACGGACGGACGGACAGACAGACAGACAGACAGGCAGGCAGGCAGGCAGGCAGGCAGGCAGGCAGGCAGGCAGGCAGGCAGGCAGGCAGACAGGCAGGCAGGCAGGCAGGCAGGCAGGCAGGCAGGCGAAGCTAATAGTCACTTTTCGAAATTTTGCGAAAGGGCCTAAAAAGAACGTGCAATTATAATTTTATTTTTATGCAACATAATAGCCTGAAGATCACCACCTTATGGTCGAAACATGTAGTCCTGTAAAGTGATCTGACAAAAACACTAATAAATTGCTGTGTCGATGGCTATTAAATACCACTTGCGGACACTCTGCATAATCTCAGTTAACTTTCAGTAAGTGTAGTCACTCGCATTCAACAGTCACTCTCTCTGCCTACAAACAGTGATGGAAATCATTTCATGGCAGTCCCTTTATTACCAAGTCACACTACTTTCAACACCTGCAAGTGATGCTCAGCACATACATAGTTTCATAAAACAAAATAAAAAATTTAGGCCAAATATTTGGGTTTAATAGGGGCGGAGGAGCTGTGTTGAACGATCCACAATATAAAGTCACTGCACACTGTCAGTGGGCAGATTACTTCTTACGGCCCTCTCGGGAGTCAAACTCCGGGCGTTGCTCACTTGACCGGGGAGCTGGAGATTCTTATATTTGTGAAGAGTTTTATTACGTGTTTTATTCACATAAAATTGTATTTAACGTATATGTAGTATTTTTTACTACATACACTTTTAAATAGAATTTTTTATAGACCAAACGGGAAGAGAAGCATAGGACGCCCAACGAAAAGATGGAAGGACCACGTTCACTTTGAGGGATAAAGAACAGTCACTACGCCTAACATTTCACAGCTTATGATGATGATGATGATGATGATGTTTTATTTTTCTTCAGAAATTCTTAAGTGCGTATGATACTTCCATGTTATTTCTCAGAATCATTTCCTTAAGACATTAGAATTTTGGAACAGATATTGTTGCTACCATGAGGCGCACAATTCCTGGGCACCAGCTCGCCGTGGCAACTAAATTTGGTACAGTGGCGCCTAACATTTGTGGATTCTCAGTGGATATACAATTGCATGTGCCGGCATCGTTGTCATTACAGACACACAAGAAACAGGCGAATTACGAATTTAGAGCAGCAAGTTGTGCTTTTCTTATCTATTTTTTAAAGACTTTTATTCGAACCTCGCTTCTGTGCAGTAAAATAGAGCATCCTGCATACAGAAAAATGTGTATGACAATTATCCACAGAAGAAATCCTCTTTTTATGGAAGTTCAGTACGTTTTTGATACTAAAGTAATTTACACTATTTATAAAAGCGTAGAAACAACTGCTCAATAATCTGAAAGCCAATACATTTGAACGGTGCCTTTATTGTGACAAAAACAAGTGGAATTATAAAAGAAGAAAGAAATCCTCCCTCATCTGCAGAAGAAGAAACAGAGACAGAGAGAGGATGATAGGGATAAATGAAGTCCGTTAAGTTGATGGAAAGCAGAGAAGAAAACAATGCTTGCTGCTACTGACTGCTTGCTTGCATCATCTGTCGCTTCTAACAAAAAAGAAGAATGGATGAGTAGGCGGTAGGAATACCACAATACCTGTCTACAGAGGGGCGCTGTCGTCCCTAGCACCGACATCGTCGACGTAATCATCGTGATGCGAAGAAACGTCTGCGCCAAGCCATTTAATTCCACTACCTCTAAAATTTTCTCAAACCTTTCACATACATGACTCGCCGATGCATTTCATCATGTTGAAAGTCGATGTAAGCTTCATTTTATGAATAGCCACAATAAGTTTGTTCGAATCAAATTCAGTGTCAGAAATAATTCGGATTTCTTAATTACATGCTGACACTTTATAAAAAATAAAATTTTGTTTTTTGTGTACCTTAATTTACTTGTTTTTCCTTGTACAACGTTTTGGATAACTCGAATTTCATAGCATAAAATTATAAACAAATTATAGAAAATAAATTGAAAGGTTGTTGAAGAAAGCGGTGGTGGCCGACTTCAAGGTGCTTTCTAGATGTCTGGCTAGACGAAATGAGAAAAAACACTAAAACTTCAGTCAGAACAGCCGGAGTGAGAACCGAAATTTGAATCCCGGACCTTCCAAACACTAAGTTCTTCCGCTAACCATTCGATTGACACTTCGCCTTATCGCGTTTTATTTCAGGTAAATCAAACCGTATTTGACTTAAGTCACTGATTATGTCCATCGAGTAGCATCATACTTGAAAGCCTGAGAGTCGCTCAGAAATGATAAATTCCTAAGGTTGGAGAAAAATTACGTATAAATTAATTTACAGTAGTAGTAGTAGTAGTAGCAGCAGCTTTAGTAGCACATCAATGAAAACATGCTTACTGAAAATCCTAGAAACATTAGCCATATGTGTGAAGGCAGTAATAAAAAATCCAAAATCCAGACCACAAGAGAATATTTTAAATGTACTTCTTCATGTAGACCAATTACAGCATATCTAGAGACATGTGCAATTCAGCATGACGATACTTCATGGACACAAGCATAAAATGTATCAGGAATAGGCCCTACTCGTACGTTTCGTTGTTCGCTTAGAAATGCAAATGTAAAGAAGCTTCAAATATTTGAGTATAATTTCGAACTTCCCTTTGGCGGAAATTATGTATAAAAGTAAGATATTTCCGGTTCCCAGTATGATAAGCGTTAGGACTATAACCTTTTGGAATCTGGTGCAGTGCATCTCGTAGCTGGTAAGGCTTACCAATGTTTCGAAGCGGCAACCTGCATTCACTTTGAGGTCCGTAACGACTCTACCCAATCGGAACTTTGGTAACTACCACAAACACCATTTTAATGTGTGGAAGGTTTATCCCAAGTTTCGTGTTTTTTAATATTTCAGATGTTTTATCTGCACAGATGGACATTTTTCAAACATGGTCGTCAAAAGGCGTCTAATAATATATTGTTTCACGCTCGTCTTATCAGATTAACGCCATTCATATGTGAATATTCATGCTCTGCAACGTTCTAATAGCGCAAGTGATTTAAATGCGTATTCGGAAAATATAATGCTGAATAAAACCCCGTAATCTAGCGTCACACATTGGTGTTTGTATAGGCAGTTGTCTTTTCTACTGTCTCTACAAAACAACCAGTGTTCTACATTAACTTACGTGCTTCCAGAGAATGCAGTCTTATTCCTTCTACTATGGCTCATGAACTGCGCTACCAGCTGGAAGGTCGCGGGTTCGATTCCCGATGTGACATTTGAATTTTTCGTTGACATAATTCTTCCGGTCGCACTATGGCCCTGGAGTTGACTCAGCCTCTGACAGGAATGAGTACCAGGGATATTTCCTGGGGGGTAAAGGCGGCCGGTGCGTAGGGCTGACAACCCTACCACCTTCATGTGTCGATTGTCTTGAAATCTGGGATCCTCAGCCTCCTGGAACCCCCAGGGCCTGTCCCGGCCTGTCATGGGATAGCTTTACCTTACTGTGCCTCATGCTTCATCCCTACTGGGTTATGATTAGGCCATGCACTTGTACTAATTATTTAAACTACCCAATACACTGCGTTTTATGTATTTGTTATTAATAAACCTGGAATCAATTTTGTGATAAAACTGAATTAAGATGAAGTCAAATATTTGATACGTGATGGTGGAAGAAATGTTACGTTAGTTATCAATATAGATGCTACTTCCTCATGCGTACAGACATAGGCAGCTGTGTTTGTTGCAGTATTCCACTGTGTAATGCACTATTAGACAATGATGTACTTTTTATTATCCTGAATTATTTCCTACTTACTTGTGCTGACAGCCAATCTCAGTACGTATGATTCAGTTCTCATTTACACACTCACCGTTACCTCTGCTTCTTTTAATTTTTGACTATTTATATGAGCCTTCACGTTTTGTTAATTTCACATTTCCGATGATATTAATGTAGCGATAATAGGAAAATAATTTTCCTAACCTATTTGTACAATGCTGCTTTTTTTGCAGACTTGATGGTGTCGGCTTTTTTGATGCTTTATACTGGTATTAATGGGAGCTGTTTATGCACTCCGATAGTTTCCGTTGACAAAGATCTATGGGAAATGCTGTAGTGCACCAGCAGGTAACCACTGACACTAGTAACATTTACACTCAAAACTTACACAAGAGCAGCAATAATTTATGTAATAAGTGTGTACATTTTTGGTCCAATGATGGCTGAGAAAGGTTTTAGTGTGTAGCGTAGCAGAAAGAATAAAATCATGCCGCAGAAAAACCCATAAATTTATGTGAAAATACTTGTGAGAAGATGGTACGGGATGAAACTAGTCTCAATGAAATATTCCAGTGGGCAATGCGATTGAGTTAAGAAGTAAGCCAGAAAAACAAATTTGGAGGAGTTACTGTCCATACGGCCTGACGCAATTTGAACACAGAACACTGAGCAGAACTATTTCAAAACCTGCTTAAGAGAACAGTAAAATAGTTCCCCCCCCCCACTTCCTTGAACTCTTCCAGCAACAAGTGTCCTCAAAATGAGTTCAACTCTTGTCGGAATGTGTTACCTGCTACTCAGCTAAATGTCAGGTCAACTGACCAACACGTTTTGGCAGGGGAATGGTTAGAAACTTCCAGTTAGGGTAGCTAAACGATTTCCTTCCTACCGTGAACTGTTTGACGTAGATTTCTCTATTGTTTGACTTCCCCACACCCTTAATTTCGCGTTAAACGTCTTACGAAAACCAATATCATAGTGACACGCAACCGTCCTTCTCAGCATTCAGTGCCATTTGTCTGACAGAACACGTATCCACGGCTAGAACCACACAATTTCCTTCCTCCTGTTTTATCTTCCGTCTTGAAGACAGAAACGCTGCACATCGCCTGGAGGATTAGTTTCGACCAGACATCCGCACATCCGCTCAGCAGACAGGTTGTAAAGTGGCACAACATAAATGTCGGCAGACGGTTCTGCCTGTGTTCGTTCAACATATCTCATAATAACAATACCGATTTGGAGGAAGTCAACCAGATAGGTCATGAGTTACGTTCAGCTACGCTGACTCTTGGGATCGAAGAAAGATGGACTGAAAATTGTCTTATTATAGCTTACTGTATGACATGCTTTACAGCCACAAATTTGTGTGCATGTCGCTAAGTCAAAGAGGGCAGTAACTTTAAAACAGACTTCAGTGAATTTCAAAAACAAGGTAATACAATTAAAATTTACTATCTGTATATCAGAATAACCCCCCCCCCCTACTGTCACCGATAGTTGGTACTCACGTGACGAGACTAACATAATCTGTCATATATTCTTTCTTGAGAAGCGGAAAGTCTTCCAGCTTGTAAAGAAACTCCCCGTTTTTCACGGGAAAAAACGTTCATTACCGGTTTCCACTTACTATAGCATTATATTGTCAGCCAGATGAACCCAGCCTACATCCTCACATACTACTTGATACGAGCAATTTTAATATTATTCTTTCATGTATGTGGTGATGTCCCAAGTGGCTTTTCCTCAAAGGCTATCCGACTAACACTTTGTATGCGTTCCACATATGAACCTGGACAAGTCACCTTGACTTGATTAGCCTAGTAATATTTTGTGATGAGAAAAATTTATGTAACTTTCTCCATTCCCTTTTTAGCTTCTCACTCTTAGGTCAAAATATTTCCCTCGGCACCTTTTTCCTTATACTACGTAATTCTCAATCTTTTTTCTTCCTTTAGGAGAGAAAACAGACGTTGTATGCATACTATACAAAAGGTTGAATTACAGCGTTTTATATTTGGTTTATAAGTTTTTAAGTAGTAAAAATGCAGGCAAACATTTTGAACTTAATTTGAACTGAATTTGAAGTGGTGAGAGTCTATTAAGAGCTTACTTACAGATGACTTGCAATAAATTGTTGTGAGTGTCACTAGTAACACATTCTTACTCTGCCATTGTTTCGCCGTCTGTTTGCTTCTCCGTGGTTTGGCAAGCAACACTAAGTTCCTCAGAAATATGTTATAGCCCCAGTCAGCAAAATGTTTCCTTGTACTCCAAAGCATTGGAAATTCTTTTGAGAAACGCATACATTCTATCACGGTTTCGGAAGCTATGGGAACCTGAGGAGCGCTTAGTATGCACGGATGCTTCATGGAATTCTGCAGGCTCTTCTCTCCACTTTCAGCCTACAAAAGAAATTTTGTTCTCTCCTCCACTTTTCAGTTGGAACAAAGGCTTGATTCCATCTCCTTCGCTTTGCCGAACACTTTGTTTCAATGATGCTATACAATACCGCCAAATTAACGAGTTACACGCTATCTGATTTCATTCCAGGCATGGAATCGCTCAGTAGTACAATCGTAGCCAAGAACTGCATAAGCCAAAGTTAGCACTTGTGTGCACAGTCTTTAGTTCAGAGCAGCTTCAGCGAAAAGTTTTCACTCTGGTAAATTTGAGCAGCAACGATACAAATTCCCCGAATCTTACGGAGGTTCCTTATCAGGTTCACAAGGGCCCTCCGATTGGCCCTATACTAATCCAGTTGAATCCAGTCCTAAGCAGAAACCTGTTTCACTAACATACATTTTATTATTAACTATCCATAAAGACCTGGGTCACCAACATATTCCTGTCTTCAGTTCTTACTAAGAAAAGTAAGTAATATTATCTCCCCAACCTGCTACATATTCCGCCCATCTCACATTTATTGATCTAATTACTATAGACGCATCTGATGGAGATAACACATTTCCAAAACCCCGCAGTAACTTTCTTCTTCGCCTTTATCTCTTTCGCTGTATGACGTTCAAACATTGTCCTCAGCAATTTGTTCTCAAATACGCTTAACTTACGATTGTTCTTTAGGGCAAGAGAAGTTATGCACTGAAGAGCAGGCAACTTACATTCTCATGTATTGTAATCATCAGGAGAGAGCAAGATAAATATTCTGGTTTGAAGGGTAGCAAAGCATTCCACGAAACCCCTTTGTCATGAATGTAATTTTTATCCGATACTGTCCTTCTCGTAATGACACAAAAACAAAGTACACATTTATTTCTACAGGAACGTCGATACATATAAACATATGCTGTCCGACCCCGAGTTATCGCCACTGTTTGTTCACCGCAGTTTGTGGCCGTATATCGAGGGTGGGGTTAAATCGATATGCTGTATAATAGGGAATTTCTGCCCACAGATTTCCAGGAACACTGAGTGGGGGTGGCGATATACCCGGGGGGGGGGGTGGCGCTGTAACGGGGTGTGACTGTACATAATTTTTGATAAACATTTTCTTTAAATTGCAAAAATCTGCATCATTACTTGAGCATAACGTCTACAAAAGAATATAAAGCAACGCGTCATTATGTGCTGAACGATCTACACCATCACGTGACATTCTCCAAGTTTCGTGTGAAGGCTTCGCGCAGTATATTCCAGCAGCCATTTTACGCTCTGTTTTTCTCCGACTGAAAGTAGTGGGTAATGCGGTAACACGGCTACGAAGTGATGTCTTTTAAACGAGGTTATAGTGGAAACAGCGTTTCTTTCGTTCATAGTTTCTCTGCAGTTAAGACACACGATATGTAACATACAACACAACTTGTTTCTGCATAGAACCTTTGTGCCTTTCACATACACTTCAACACAATTTTTCACATGGTTATGGAATTACGCATCATCCCTACCCGAGATTTTGAGGCACGATGGCATGTCACATCTAGCCTGTGCGTTTAAAGACAAGCAGGTTATACGCCTACTTTATAGCCTAATGAATCCCAGCCCATCCAAAACCGGAACAATGTTGTTTAGCTACAGACAGAAAAGCATATGTTCAAGTATTCAAACCCTGTGGAGTATACAAATTTGTGGGAATTGGTAAATAATTGCTGATGTATTGGAGGAACTTTCTGCCTCCATATTGAAGATCTATGCAGTTACGACGTATTTTCTTGAAGGCACGATTCCTTAAAGTGACGGATACACAGAAGTAACATGTAAACATCTGGAAATGTAATTTATCTGTACGAATCCACAATATGTAATTTATACGTAGGTGTTGCCGCTGGGCGTTGACCAAATGGGAATAGGAACACCACGAATATACTCCCATCCGTTATCAAAATGGTTTCTTACTCAGTCCCTTTAGAAGGTGAAAATTAAAATGAACCCCCTTTTATTTAAGCGTGTAACGTACCCCCTGCCCTACGGGAAGACAGCGCTTCTAAAGAAACTAATAGCTCCTCAACTAATCGGGAAATTCAATCACATATTCAGTCCAAGCTCTCTACTCCTGTTCTTTTAATATTATCTGTAATTTTGTTTTCACTTCTAAGCCTAGGCATTTATAGCGGTCTATTTCCTTCAGATTTCCTCATCTAAAATCGAGTAAAATTAAGGGAACTTGAGAAGAAATTAGTGTGGAAAATGTTATGACCCAAAGTAGAGGAAATTATGGTAAATGATCAATTAGAAATGGTATGTATGGGCACAGCTGTGATACAATTTGAACTACTAACCCGATGTTTGTCCGGAGATCCTGAGAAGAACATGGAGAAATCTTTATTCAGAACAGTCATTTAAAAGTCAAAATCCGAACTCCAGACCACCTACATACGAATCAGGAAAGCTACCCAACTGACCGCGACGTTCTGCCTTAGAGTTCCCAGGCGTCCCTGGCAGTGACATATGTCTTCTGATCTGGGGTCGGTCCGGCGCTTTAACTACGAGATCATAAAGCATGCGTCTGGTACGGAAGTCACTAATGGGAAAAGTCGACGTCAGAAATTCCTTTTCTTTTTTTTTTTTGTCTTCTTTACCCTACAGAACATCGAATTCCTCACTGCAGGCTTGTTGTTACCGTAACGCAATGCCCGACGCCATCGGTTACTATGGCAACAGTGCAATACAGTAAAATATCTTTAATTATTCAGCACGACCAGGAATGCGCAATTTTAGTACTCTTTCGATATTTTATGCGATGACTGTTCCACAGGAAATACGAAAGCCAGAATATCAAGTAAATGCGTGTAATAAACGAAAATAATTAGAATCAAATATGAAATGAGCAAACAAAGAGAAAAACTAAAGCACCAAAAACCTAAGTAATTACTTTCCTGGACCTGTGTCCTTCTCGAGAAGCTGAGAAGAAGCTCAGAGTGTCTCACATGGTCTAGAAATTTGAGGCCTTCGTGAAAGATGCGGAATCATTACTGTCCGCACAACAGCCTGCAGTCTGTCCCTGTGCTAAACCACATTGAATCCACTGACCACAAGCTACTTCAGCCTCACTGTATATCGTCTTTCCATCCACGTCTTGGTCTTGGCAGTAAATGTTTCTCTCAAATCACAAACACTCTGCAGGACTTTTTCCATCGTCAGCACAGTTAAAAAATCACAACTTTTCGGAAGAAACTTCTTCCGTCCTCAGGTGATAAAGTTGTGAGCTTTTAACTGTGCTGACGACGGAAAAAACACTGCAAAATGTTTGTGGTTTGAGTGATGTTAAGCCATTGTTACGAACTGACACGTTGCGGAATTTTCGCTGCTGAATTTACAAAACTGTTGAACCCTTTAAAGACGAAGCGTATCTGTTTTACCACGTATATAAGGACTCTGTGCGTACCGCGCTGTAAACACTCTCCACTTCGGTTATAAAAACCAGTCTCTTAATGTTTTATAAGGCAAAAGTTGCTGTTTGTTCTGAGATCCACACAAAACACATAAACGCAATGTGGGCACCACGTAGAATATTTTAATGTTAAACCTGGTGGTACGTAAAGTTACCGCTAGGCTTTAAAAGGTTAAATAAATTTGCCATACTTTCTGTGGTTTACGTGTCTGTCATACATGATATAATCCTGTAAGTATTTTAGGTTTAATAGGTACAAAGAATAGGTTATGTTTAGAATTTGTAAGCGCAGCACAAGAACTGAAAGAGATTCTTCAACGTACCTTCATGAAACAACAGCAAACGCAAACCCAGACTGGAAGCAGAAACCCACCAACGAATGAAGACGCTGTAGAACAGGCAACACAATTCTAGGACGCGTTCTTAGCGAGCAGCTCTTTGTGGAAACTAACCACGTTATGTTTGATACGACGAAAACTGTCGGTCAGAAAATAAGTTTAAAATACTTACCGCGTATATTGCATTGTATATTTTTGACTCTAATAAGAACAGTTACGATTTGATTGCACTGCTGTCCACCTACTTTTTCACATAGGACCACCCACAACTGAGATATCTATCATGTCGCGGGACAAGACAGTTTAAAGCATTCCCATCTTACGGTAGTCTATGACGCCTGTCAGCAGCAACCATGTGACATCTGCTTCCACATCGCGACAAATTTAAAGTTATGGTCACCAATATTATTTTTCAGAGCTGGAAATAACAGTAATCAACTGGCGAAGAATTTTTCTGATATAATCGCAGTCAACGCAGATTATTAAATTATGAAATTATATTCCATTTAAAATTATTTTCTCACCGACCCTCGTATACAGTCAGCGAGACCGCTTGCATAGTTTGATACTACAGGGCGTACCTGCATGCAGTTCTAAATTTATTCACCGGAGACAACCTTTTATTTCTCCAAGAGGCTGATCGTCGGTGTCGAATAAGTAGTAGCCCCCCCGAGTAAGTAGCAGTCCCCCATCCTATCTGGCAGGTCTCGTGCTCAAATCCTGGCCCGCCTGCCAACCACCTTAAGACGTATTGTGATATTCCTCAGTATCCCCAGCAAAATGCGCCGCAAGTCTTCCTCTAATCCAGAACGACACTCGCAACTTCCTTGTCGGAAACAAGTTTGGAGGTCCTGTGGGTGCTGTAAATTTGTCACATCGCTTCAAGGTCATATCATTAAGGCAAACGTAGGAACGCCATTGTCAGGTAACATAATTTCGCTTCAGTGGGCGCCGATCTTAAACGATGACGGCAACTGACAAAAGAACCTCATGCCCAAATGTGGAACGACTGTGCTTATACACATTCGTGTGACTCAGTCTCTTTACAACATGTCGTAACCTTCCAAAATCCTTATTCAGTAATCACCCCAACATTTATCACTATAACCTTAAATACTAGCAGCGTATTTAACTGAAATACAAGTACAAAAAGTTTCCAAAAGGAAAAAAATGTTTAATTTTTACAAATACACAAAAGTTTTGAGCAAAACTAACACAGTAATACATGGAAGAAAGGAGCTAGCTATTTGAAATCGACAAATAGACTGTGACGTCATGTGGATTAAAGCCAGCCAGTACAAAGTGTTCAGGAACAGATGATTTCTTGGTTTTTTAAGGGTCTAATTAGAGACGTCGTGTTGATTTTTCATTTTGTAGAAACATCTGGTGTGGAAATTAAACTGTTACATTATTTGAACAGCAGTAACCAATCATTCCGTTCTAATAAGCTTTATTCCTTATTTGTAAAACACGAAGACATGAATTTCAGTTCAGGCTAAGTAAACACTTCATACTTCCTCTCTTCTCCAGCTTTTAAACCTCTGTCTACCCTCTTATGAAAAACAAGGAATCGCCATCGCCGCCGCCGCCGCCGCCACCACCACCACCACCACCATAATCATCATAAACATAATCATCACCATCAAGCTACTGACAGTAGTAGTCAGAATTTGACTGTATAAGTCACAAGCAAAGGTCCCGATGGCGGAGCTACCAGTGGGCTGAAAGATGAAAAACACTGCGGAAATACCTAAAGGCTACGAAATCCAAAAGTGTGAGAACACTGCCAAGCACGCTGGGAAAATTCTGATACTGCTTGACGCCGGACAGTTCTGTGATAACAGCAGGTCAACGGACACGCATGGGACAACGTGATGGGACACCACGGAACCAGTACGTTGAATCCAGAGCAGAGCTAGTCATCTTACTCTTTCGTAATAATTCGTACTTTCCACTGGAATCCGAACAGCGATCTATTTCCGCTGTAGCAGTGTTTATTCCAAAGAAGACTGTACCAGACTATTGCCATTATGTTGTAAAAAATACGCATCAAGTGCCGTGTGAAGTGTTAGTGACCATAAAACTCATTTTATTAAAAACTGGTTAACAATCCTGCTTCTTATTCAAGAAATTTCCTCTTCAAATATTGGTTCCATAATGGGCCGGCCTTGCAGAGATCTTTTAATGGTTTTACTCAGTAAATATAGAAAAGCCAGGTAATGTACGTGTAATGCAACACTGCGGCATATTCGCGGAACTGTTTTGCCGTGCCAAAAGCAATAAGTAATATATACTGTCAGTGCGCGTTTGTAGCCTTATTTATCCAGCATACAAAGCGCATGCGCCGTATTATATTGTCATCTGAGGCCAATCTGGCTCTACCATAGTTTTCCACATAACATAACACAGGGCAAAATTTTCAAAAAGAAATTACTGAACATAAAATATATGTTTTGAATTTCTCTGCAACTGTGTCTGAAAATTCAGAAAAATTTAGCGAGATGTTATCAAACACGTACACGCGTCTTCATGTAAAGTAGTATCCGTTATTCTTGTCAGATTTTAATGAAAGTTGAGCTTTTTCTACAGATATTCCAAAAATCATCAAATATCAAATTTCATGAAAATCCTATCACTGGCAGCCGAGTTGTTCCATGCGGACGGACGGACAGACAGACATGACGAAGATAATAGTCGCTTTTTGCAATTTTGCTAATGTGCCTAAAAATGACGGGTCACTAGCTGAAATTAGACTGTCGCTGCTTTTACTGCTTTACGGCTATTACTCGTATAATCTTCGTAAACTGCATTAGAATATCGCCGGTTGTTTTAACATATTTCCACTTTGTGTCCTGCCCTTGTTATAATGTCGGGTGTTATTTGTAAGTTTATAATAATGTCATCTTATAGAATGTTTAAAAGTTTGGAACAGTCTTGCTATTACTACTATTTCATTACCTGCCACTCACCTTCAAATTCTGCCAAAGTTAAGAATGGTTGGCGCTATAATTACTCCCCAAACATGCATTCATGACATCCACGGGGACAACTTCCTTTACACACTCTGTCAGACGAATTAATTCACCAACCCGTTAAGCCCTTCAAGCCCGAAGTACACGCAAATACTGTTTAAAAATTCAATTTATACGTAACACAATACGAACTAACCTTCCACTACCAACATCAGCTGGTTAGTTACATGTTGGAAAATAGTCGGTGGTTATTCGAATAACCATAAGAATCCCATAAATACACTCTGTAGTCAAAGTTCAGAGTGTTTCATGTTGAAGCAGGTGGCACAGAAAGTTACAACTGTGAATTCAAGGGTTAAGGGACCTCGTTGGTTAGCAGTGTAGTTGAATCGTTTACATAGATATCTCGCTTCACTTCACTGCTGCTTTGGTTGCCTACATTCACGGGTTTTGCAATACGATGGTGGCTCTTCTCGACTGGGCTCGTTACATCTGCATCACATCAGCTCTTCTTTGTGCATTTCTTTCAGTGTAAACTTGCCTTTGTTTCCCCTGCTCTTTGTTCTAATCTCATCTCTCAACAAACCCCCTGTTGTTCCCCAGATGTATTAATATTATTCTCATGAATAACCGTGGCTTTATTCGAAATGTCTGCCTTCTGTTCGAACATAATGACAATCTTCGGTAAAATGGACTCTCTGCTTCATTTGAAATATTCAATAATGTCGGGAAGAATATACCTAATATATTCTTCAATAATGTTTAAGGTTTAAGGCATAGTAAAATATCATTCTTCTTAAGCACGTTTTTACGGAAAACCAGCTGCAAAATTTCCTCACCTGCAACGATTTGCATGAAAAAATAACCAGGCACCGTTTGACAGCCTGATACTAGAACCTGCAGGAATGATGATAATGATGAAGATGGTGGTCGTAGTGGTGCTGATGATGATGATACTTCCGAGAACCGAAGCAGAAATTGCGACCTGTTAACCGAGACGCGATACATGGACGGTCCATTGTTTCCGGAATTAGGCTACCTTCTCAAGCGCAATTTCATCACAGCTACATGCGTGTATACGCCACTCATATACCATCATATGGGGCTGCAAAATAAATGAATGTGAGACTTTCTATGTATTTTATCAGCGGTTCGACAATGCCGTGCTCTCATGCTGCAGTGGCCACTTCCGCTACCTTATCAACCTTTTAAAGCCTAGCGGTAACCTTACGTACCACCAGGTTTAACATTAAAAAATTCTACGTGGTGCCCACATTGTGTTTATGTGTTTTGTACGGATCTCAGAACAAACAGCAACTTTTGCCTTATAAAACATTAAGAGACTGGTTTTTATAACCGAAGTGGAGAGTGTTTACAGCGCGGTACGCACTGAGTCCTTATATAAAACATATACGCTTCGTCTTTAAAGGGTTAAAAATCCTTACACATTCATCACCCATAAAGGCAAATGTAACTTTGTTTTTGCCCATACCATGAAGACATATGAGGGAATGGAAATAAGGCTCCACTCATTCTTAACCTTGGCACTAGATGGGAGTGAGTGGTTAAATGCACGCTCAGGCCACTTCTCTTCCCGGAAAAACTGCCGGTACTCTTGGGACGGAAGGCTGGGCGGGCCCCAGTGACCATCTGGACGTTCCGGAGAATAGAAAAATCTCTTATGCCTGCCTGAAATTTTACCACGATTCCCCTGTCGTCAAACCCTTGGCCCAGTTACTATGCTAAATACGATATACGGCGTCTCCGGTCATGATTCATATTCATCTTAAAGCATTCGGCACTACACAGCTTCAGCAGGTGCTGTATTTCTTTCACATTCTGACGCCTTAAAACGTCTTTCCGTTAGGGAGGCGGTAACTGTTTTGATGGTTACAAAATTCAAGGCAAGAAAATTCGCACAACGCACTGAAGGCAGTCTATAAAAAGAAGATATAAAAATAAAATTTATTCGGAAAATCTGAAGAAAATAGCAACTTCAGAAACCTAAACGTAGTTGGGAAAGTAATATTAAAATTTATCTTAAAAATTGGCTGTGCAGATGCGAAATTTATTCAGCATACTCAGGAACAGCTAAGTGAGTAAGATATAACGAAAGAGGGCTCTGTTTCACGCAGTTAGGCAGAAAGTAACAATCGAAGTAACCTACGACCTTACCTTCTTAAAATTGTAAATGGAAATTTTGCGGAGTAGCTTTCAGTAATTCAAAAGCTTGCCCATATGAGGATGCAAAATAAATTATGCCCCTTAACTAAGTATGTACAAGATTTATTGAGGCGCTGATTGTTTTAATTCTTGAAAGGAATTAAAAAATTCGAGCATAATTTTACGAAAATTTCTCCATCAGCTTTAACCATAAAACTTTTTTAGGTAATACAAAATATTCGCAATTAGTTTACACAACAATATCTACTGTTCTTTTCAAAACATGCTAATCGAATTGACTGTAGAAGTAACTATTCAAAGTTCTACTGCAGTACGTCGTTTATTCCGGATTCCATGCCATTATCTTCCTTCTATATATAAATGCATTAATCACGTTCTAGGCAGTGTTGACCGACGTTCTCTTTCACATATTAAAATATTTCAGCTTCTCATTAATCATGACATGACAACGTATCAAAATACTATTCAGACTGACACATGCGACGCTGTGACGTCCATGGAGCCTGTTCTTTCACATGAGTGTAAAATGTTCCTCGAAAACAAATATAATTTAGACCTATGTGTATGCAATTCATTTCTCTTTTTAGCTGGAAGGAAATAAGAACATAAAGACACGACAAAATCGCGAACTTTTTCTCGACCAGCAGACGAGAGAAAAGTTTAAATTATCAGGATCGAAATAGAGGCCACAATCTTCTTTACAGGATGTCTCGTTTATCGCATCCTTGAGCAAGGAAACTTCATCGCATAGAAAGCATGCATCCCCCCTGCATATTCCGTTAGATCTGTAGTGCTCAGGGACATCATAAAAGGGAAAATAAACGTTCTTCACCTTCTTTTTTGAACAAAATTATTTATGGCAAAATTAAGAATACACAACTGCACTGGCATATTTTCTATCAATTCCGTCGAGAAGTTACACTAATAACATTTATACTGAATAGAAACAGCATTAAACACAATCCCGTCTGCACTTTAACAGGTTATGGTGGCCCGGTAACCACACCAGAAACGGAGAGAAATGGACCGAGAAACGGATAATGGAAGGAAGAATTGCGCGTGTAAGAAGACTGAGACCTTAGTACTCGGCATCTCTTGTTTGGTTTTGCTTAAAATCGGGTGTCAACTTGAGGTCTTTGGTGGTGCTTCTACGGTTAGTTCCCACCTAAGTTTGGCTGCCCTAACTAAACTCATTAAGTACAGACGGGGTAAGACGCATTCTATGGCACTGTCGCTCAGAATATTGATAGCAGCTAGCACACACAGGTATCGTTATTTAGAAACCGGAACTTAAATGTCCCTGATCATATATCGGAGGTCGCCCATTTAATTTCGGGCCCAAAGTCAAATTTTTCTTCTCTTCCTCAGTTCTACGCTGGCGAAGTATCTCCAGAGATCTTAGGCTTTTCCCTACCCGTCTCAATTTTAAAGGTTCCGTAATGTGAAGATAAAAAACACAACATTTTTATTTCAAATTCACTCTACAAGATTCCAGTCCAAATCACATAATTATTATGGCACAACAGAGCACGGACACTTAGAATTTGTCGCCCAATAGCCCGCGTGCTACAGTGCACATCAAGCGCTCTAGACAGTTTTATTTCCTTGTATCCTAGCAAGGGGCTACAATCGAGTGTTACAGGGATTGTCCCTATGGATTACCCACTTGCGGTAAATTTTTTCTGGGCATGACTGGAAAGGTCTGTACGAGTTTTCACAGATCTTTAATTTTATCTCTAAATCCACAAGAATTTCGAAAAGAATGTTTGAGGACCCAAAATGTGGAGTTAACTTTTGTCTATAACGTTCAAATTAAGAATAAATATTTAGCGCGTTATGCTAGCGATTCACGTAGAAATGCGTACAGGTTTTCATGTTAAGATGCAAAAATTGACTAATCTAAATTACAGTTTCGTAGCCAACTTGTCAGTAGATGCTCCAACGTAATATGTAATGAAAATCCATGCATCTGTTCTCAAGGTGTTATGTATGCACGGACAGACAAACATAAGGAAGGCGGAAGTATAATTAACCTTAGTGTGCTAAGCCGCAGAATTTGAATTGCTAAAAATACTAGCAGCTTCCCAGAAGGGTCTCTATTCCACAGACGCATTAAGCTGCTGTACTTAATAAGCTTCTCGGTTTTTAGGTGGTATATTTACGCACTTCGTTTACAAAGATGCTAAATTGACGACTAAATGTGTACACTAATACCTATACTGTTCAAAGTATTTTGGCATCACCTATGTGACATGCTGTCTGTCGAACGTGTCAAAAATAGATGAAGCGGTTAAAAGTTATTAAAGAATACAATATGCGTGTACGGGTATGTGGATAACCTTAGACCTAAACATTTTAAGATATCGCATAATTTATATTCTACATATTTTTGCATGTAATATTAATACATATGTGCTCTTCTGTCTCACTGAAGTATTACTAAAATAAATTTTTGTATAAACCTGTCCTTATAGTGATTTAAATATAATGACATCTTGCGCCTATGAAACATGTAAAGAAAAAATACATAGGCAGAACAAACGAGTATTTTTTTCGGAGCTGGCGATTTTACGCAAACACAAGAACATGGAATAAAAAAAGCGGAGCAGCATACGTCAGCAAAGAGAGAAGATGTCACAGTGTTTGTGCTGTTCTCGTGTTTGTTTGTGCAGTTAGAGGAGACAGCTAAGACAGGATTGAAAATGATTAGAAACTGCGCTGCCTTCAGCGCTTCTTTCTCCACCTGGGTTCGCAGGAAGGAGTTCTCTTGTTTCACGACAAAGTCTGCCAATCCTAATAGCATAACGACCTTCATGGAACAGTGCAGGGGGCTGCCCTGCCGCTGCGCAAAGACGGCTTTGAAAAGTGACAGCATACTGCTACTTACTGGATACTTCCGTCAGCTTTTGAAGACTGACACCAACACCGAGTATTAACATCGGGTTATGCCCAACCTTACATCGAGGCAGCGGATCCATTATGGATTCATAACTGAATATTTGGGCTTAACCTAAGACTTTGGAAAATACACATATTTATAGCACTCTTCTTTTAAGTGTTTTGCTTGTATAGATTTTGTCCATTCCTGAATAATGCGTGAATTTTTACAACGTACAGCGCTAGATTGTGGGCACATGTCTTCATGGGCAAATTATAATTGCGTGATAGCACACTGATGATTGATAGTCACCTACACACATATAATGTCGGTTCCTAAGTCGCTGAGAAGAAATCACGAGTCTACTGTAAAGAGCCATAAGCTAATAAAAACCGAAGAAATCCCATTACAGGCCTGAAGAGGCCTTTAGGGTTCCAGGAGGTTGAGGCTCCCAGATTTTTAGACAATCGGCACATGAAGGTGGTAAGGTTATCAGCCGTACGCACCGGCCGCCTTTATCCCCCAGGAAATATTCCTGGTAGTCATTTCTGTTAGAGGTTGAGTCGACACCAGGGCCATAATGCGGCCGGAAGGATTTTGTCAATGAAAAATTCCAGTGACACCATCGGGAATAGAATCCGCGACCTTCCGGTGTGTAGTGCAGTGCCCCCACCAGTAAGCTAATGCTAAGGGAAATAATCACTTTTTTCACAGAATCGTACAAAACACATAAATACACTGTGTGAGCAAAGCGGGAAGATTTTAGACGTTACAACACGTGACACAGTATGTTGATGCCACTGGGCTTCCAAACACCACAATAGTAAAAATACGTGCAATTTTCCGTAAAAATAAGAAACTTTCCTTTCTCACAACGTGTATTTACGCCGTTTGTATGAATCTCGGAATGAGCACCGGTTACTCATGCAACTTGGTTCATCCTTATAATGACGACGCAGAGAGTCCCAGGTGAATAACAACTGAATATCTAAATATTAACAACGTAGATATTTTCCACGCTTCAAACATTTAAAATTCTGCCACAGCACGCACCCTTCATTCCGGATGCTCAATATTCAGTATCTTGGGTTTTCTCATAGATATAAAATAAACCAAAATGTTTGTAGATTAAGAAGCGAGTTTCATTTACGTTTGTATTCCTTCAGGCTAAAAATACAGGCTTTTTGTTGGAAACTGGAGACATAATGTCACCTACTCTTTTGTGCATACGTGAAGTTTTCTGTCTCCGACCCTAAGGCGAGAATATTTGCTAATGTGCCTGAGAAGACTGTGCTGAGAACGTTTCGAGGTAGGAGACAGAACGTGACAAGAGGAGGGGGGAGGGGGAGGAGGAGGAGGAGGAGGAGGAGGAGGAAAGGTAGCAAACTAACGGATAAGGAACTCAATTACTTTTAATCTTTGGCAGGTAACAGGGGCAAGAAAGTAAAGGAAAATGAAGCAGACAGAAATGTAAGAGGCACGTAAGAAATACGAATAAAATTTTGGTTGAAAAACCTGATGGGAAGAGGCCATCTAGGAGGTCTAAGCATACACGTGAGACTATTATGAGGATGATTCTCGTGGAAACAGATTATCAGAGAGTAGAACAGATTCAAATATCTCAGAAATTAGTCCAGCAGCGTACTGTTGTAAATACGAAAAACATTAGTTTTCCTCAAAAGACGGGTAGATTGTTGATTACTAAGGTTTCAAAATAAATAATGTGGTTTCCTTTAAAGGACAATGAATCATTAACGTTTACGTCATCGAGTTGCTTACTTACTGCTAACTTGAAAGTCAGTTCCCTGATGACGAGGGCGGAGATGGCTCTCGAAACGTTGGCTTATCCACCATTGAGCGATTTTACACGGCTGACAGCCCGAGAACATTTTATCCAACTTGAGAAGCCTTTGCAAATAAACTAAGATCAGAAATAATAGGAATATAGTGCATTTAAAATGCGGAACGAACATTCTTTTCGATCATAACGATTCATATATGGGGGCCTTGGCTCGGTACCTGTTTACTTGAAATATAAAACATAAATGCACACAAACGTACACAAGAAAACCTCTGAACTGTAAGAAGGGAGAAAGAACAGGTCAAACGAGACAAATGTGGGGGGGGGGGGGGGGGAGGGGAGGTTCAATTTCCGGTACCTTGTGCTATGCTATCTGATAAGAGATATGAAAGTTTTCTCTTTACCCTCGACTGTTCTCAAACTTTAGTGTGATAATAGTTGTAACAGCTGTGGTGCTTCCATCTTTTGACGAGTTACGAGTTGACCTATGTCACAAGGCGTTTTTGGTAGAAATCCAAAACTGTCAACAAAGTTTCTTTTTATGTCCTTTCCTGCTTTTACAAAGTTCGTCGTCCTTACTTAAATTTCTTTCCTTCTGTTAATGTTCAAACGAATGTCAACATTTGTCTTGTGTTACTATTTCCTATTTAACTGAACACAATTCGTATTTCCAAAATGTTGCACACTTTCTAAAAAAATAAATTACTTGCAAACCGAAGCACTTCGGTCTACCACCCACCTTCATGGGTCACAGTAATGTTACGGAAGCTCTTACAGACCATTAGACGTTAAAATATATAAAAAACAAAGCTATACACAAGCAACAAGACAGATGCATATCACCTTTTGCCCATTTCGTTAGGTGAATATACCTTGCACATAGGGGCTATATTGTAGCTCTAGCAGATTTATCGGTCTAGTAATTTATATACTTTTCCTTTACGTATTTTAACATATAATGCCTTCAAAAGCTTGTATAGTACGTATGTGATCCCTGAAGGTGTTTGGGAAACCGAAAAAATCACATCGTAAATAAATTATATTATGAAGTGTATACTTTCTGGTTTCATTATCTAATTGTACTGGCGTAAACGGTAGAAATGTGTCACAAAAAATTCACAGTTCTTACTTTTCTTTGCTATTGGATATGACGACAGTATTCTCGAATGTCAAAAAATAGCCTTTTGAGTGTGGAGTCAAATGAGGTGCTCATAAATATCCTAGTTCGTGTGAAGTAGTAACGCAAACTGACCAACACAAATCACAAAATTCGTTGAGTATTGTTACATGCTTACACCCAAATGGACGGATAAATGAGTCGAAGGCTGTAATAGAGTTCTCCGAAACCCGTTTATAAATTACAATACGCAGTGACAAAGAGTATTTTTCTACACCTTACACATCGGTTCACCCAAGCGTTCTCATGATCAGAATCAGCTGGTTCCTTTTGATCGATGCATTTTCCATGTTATTAGTACAAAATCAAAAGCAATCTATCCCCCCAAATCACGTCATTCACCCTTTCTAGGTCTCCCTCTATTAAATAAAACTCACCACTAACATGCCTATACCGTATATTCAGCAATTCAACCCTATTGTTTACTGCCGCTAACACACCAGAAACTGAAAAGTGGTCGGTAGACTCGAAAACAAAATCACCCCATTCTCCCCAACACGGTGCGGTCCCTAGTAGCTGTAACGCCACATGGTTAATTCAAGTATCCAGGATTCCGAGTTGGTACGTATGGACATAATAACCGGTGGAATGGAGTGCAAACAAACGGGATGAAGAATGAAACCACAGACCAGAATTTCGATCGATATGTGGCCCTCGCCATGTGCATAAAAGTGCCCACTCACGAGATCTGTTGGCAGAAGGTCACACTAAATGGCCAGCAATAACTTCCACAGTAAATGCGTGTTTGGATGATTTTGTAAAAATAATATTACTTGTACTTGAAAGAGAAGGACTAATTGTTACGATCCAAAACTATACATTCCTGCATAACGCAACAAATTCCAAACGCGTTAAGACGGCCATTTCCTCTCGCCATCAACCTGTTACGAGTAAGCCATATTCCAAGTGGTTATTCGTCGGAAAATCCATCTGGGATTTGTGTTGGACAAAGCTGCAATGGGAAAGTTTTTCTCCGAGTACACCGACTTCCCCTGTCAGTGTTATTCCGCCAATTCTCTATACTCATTCATTCATCTACTATCGACGCTATACAAGGTTAACAGTTGGAAGCGTTGTTAAGTAACACATTTAAAAGCAAACCTGTTGTTCAAATCTTAAAAACTTTGGTAGCTACTGCAGGATACCCGGCAATATAAACCCTTTCTTCAAGCATAATTAAAACGCGCCAGTCTCCTTTAAATTCTGCATATAAGGAAAAATATCCGACCAAAGACTCTTTGCAAAGAGAATTAGAACAAACTAAATAATGCCACTGCTCCCGCTGGCATGATGGCACCCATCAACTTTCGTGTGGTCATTGCATTTACGTCTAATAATAATTACTAAAATCATGTAATTTAATTAGCTTAATTGGAGACTTTCCCATGTGATTGCACACGTAATCAATTACCTGTGGAAAATCAGCGTCAAAAACTGCACATTCGTTATGTAAAGACAAGCTACATGTACACGTGTCGGTCTTAACAGACCATCGTGGCACCACGCACGTGTACAAATTTCAGATGGTGTCTGTCCTTGTATTTTTAATTTCTTTCTTAACATTTTGGGCATAACCAGGCGAGGCGATGGTCTGTTAAGGGCGAAACATGTATATGTAGGTTATCATTACTATATAATAAATGCATAACTATGTTTGAAGATGATTTACCAACTAGCGGGTTAACTTGTTGTGTGTGTCTGAGTGCCTAGTATTAGGAAAGAGCACCATCAGGTTTCTCATTACTTTATCAGCCACTAAAGATTAACAATTGAGTCATGAGTTTTGTTAATAATTTTAAGTGGAACCTGCCGAAATAATTAAGAACAGATTATAGAGCATTAATCCAACAACTGCACAATCAAAAGCAATCAGTTGTCACTTTAAAATGGGCCTACTACATGTTTCGGCCTCTACATAGCCATCATCAGGCAGGTCTCTAACAAAGGAACATAATAATGGCAGACTCTGCTACAGATACGCATATGTGGAGTCATAAACACAATGTTTTCAAATTAAAATCGCTAAAAATATTTAAAATACAGACTAGTTACAAATATATGAGAGCATTTAGTGTCTGTCATCTGTCCGGTTGTCACTAAGTATTTCTTGCGCGGTTAAAATGGACGAGGCATGGTACTTCCAACCCGTCACGAGAACATCCTGGAAATACCTTACAACTTTTCGCGTAACATATCTACATAACTAACAGCACAGACCCGAGCGCACCCTAAGAAGCTAGCAGTTCCTCAGTTACTTAAGAAATCTGCAGTCTTTTACGGACCATGAATGTTCAATACCGTCTTCACAACAGCCCGCCATTTGTCCCTATCCTGAGCCACATTAATCCAGCCACAATCTCTCAATATGTGCATCTTCAAGACACATTTTAACCCTTTAAAGACGAAGCGTGTCTGTTTTATAGAAGGACTCAGTGCGTACCGCGCTGTAAACACTCTCCACTTCGGTTATAAAAACCAGTCTCTTAATGTTTTATAATGCAAAAGTTGCTGTTTGTTCTGAGATCCGTACAAAACACATAAACGCAATGTGGGCACCACGTAGAATTTTTTAATGTTAAACCTGGTGGTGTGTAAAGTTACAGCTAGGCTTTAAAAGGTTAATATACTCTCATCAACGCTCAGGTCCACCAAGTTGTCTCTTTGCTCCAGATTTCCCCACCAAACTAAATACGCACTTCTCTTCTTCTCCATACCCACCTATTGAATATACATTCTGCAGTAATCTGTTGTGAAGATTTAACTGTTTTCCTAACGCGAAAAGTGCCACTATATTACTCAGTTTCAACACAATTTACAAAGATTTACTGCCACCAGACTCACAGAACCCAGTAACCACTAATATAACGTCAGCACGTCGTATAAACCATCTCTCTTAAAGGTCAAGAATGATATATTTCGACAAGTTAATTTGTGGCCACTAAGACTGCACGTTGCCTCTCCTAATCTTACTGAACCACAGACTCATATTTAGCAGAGCGGGGGAAAGAGATACATGCTGTGTGTGTTGCCCATATAGTTGTAAGTGAGCAGTACTGGTGGAATCTTTGAAGAATGGATTGTACCCCTTACTAATGGAGAAATTCCATCTCATGTAAGGTATGGTATTCTGCGTGATACCAAGTAATATAGTGCCTCATATCGGGAATGGTATTGTGGTTCATATGTAAGACGACAGTACTGTCTTATGTGACTGACTGCTGATGTTGCAGATGTCGTTGATGATATCACACCTTATTTCTTATTTTAAAGAGAGCATAATTTAGTCGGCGGTTCTGTTTCTTAACCTGTAAGCAACTTTCGCTTTTTTACGGCAGTCATATACTCTCTGAATACAGTACATACACAACGCCGGCCGTGCCATATGGATATCAATTCCTGTGGAGTGGCTCTGACGATGTGTACATAACAAGTACTGTATCTCATCAGTGGCGTCCCAGTTTTTAGTGTGAACTCTCTCTCTCCCTCATGATGGTGGTATATATGCCACCGAAACATGTAGGAGGAAAGGTGGCCCTCTAAGGACTTTGGGTCACATAGGTTAAATTGGTGCGTTATTGCTAGTACTTCTTAGCGAATAATTCGATACAAATACATGGTGAAAACAACGTAGGGAAAAATCTCTCTCAATGAGATAATAGCATCTGCCCATACGAGCACATGAGCGAGAAAATATTCAAAGAACCGTCCCTAAAAAAGTTCTCCTGTAATCGCCGCCACCTACCACAGAAACGCTGCCTCCTGTATTTCATTCATATGCATTAAAAACAACTTTGAATTCTTTTCAAAATCAACACATCACCCAACGAATTCGGTTTTTAAGACTGAAATCGGAGTGACGTCTTTGGGGTAGGGTTGTTATTTGAATAGATGAGTGCAGAAGCGGTTAAAACGTCAGACTCTTCCTGCTTCTTCAGTAATTTCAAGACGGGAGCACAAGACATATTTAAGCTTTCTACAGCAAACACATTTTCCCTGCTTCATTTTTTGACCAGATTTAATGCTGTGCTGTTATGTTTAAATAAAAAGGCGTTAATAACAGCTTTACCTGACATTTGAAGTGTTCACATTAAGAAAAATGGTTGCTACTAACATATTATTTTTGCCTGATATCTCATATTTTGTGAACACCAACGTACTGTTTTTTTTAAGTTATATTTAAAGCGCTTTTCTGCAACTAGGTTTTTAAAGCAGATATTTTCCAAGGATAGAGACCCTTCACAACTTTATTTCTGGGTATCGGGTAAACAGAGCCCCTGAAAATATGAACATAACTAGCATGAAAAGGCATTAATTTCTTTCAATATACAGATTACTCATTAATAACAATCCATAGCGCATTAGCAGGCCTTTTCCCATGTTCTAGCAGCAATCTAGGGACATCCTTCTCTATTTCAAAGCTATTCATACATAATAAATCTAAAATGTTAGAATTATTTCTGAGAGTGTCTGATGTGACTTTTCTAAAGTCAGCACTATTGTCTGCAATGTCAGTGCAATCCTCTTGGTAAAATCTAAACAGCAAATGCATAGTATTCACCCTTTGCAAGTGGGCAATCCAGGTACGTGTCCTCAAATTGTGAAGTAGGTGCGTTACGCACCCTGCTCACTGTTCGTTTCCTCTGAACGGTGAAGCAACTAATCGTCGCCTGCAAATTTTCATCACTCAATTTTTGCTCGATTTTAACCAAATATGGAATTTATCGACAGATTTTTATAAAATTCCTCAGTATCAAATTTCATATAAATCCGTCCAGTCGGAACCGCACTAAAACATGTGCACAGAGAGACAGATGGAAACAAGACAGACGGACGGAGGGACGTAACGACGGTAATAGACTCTTTTCGCGACTATGCGAAAGCGACTATTAAAAATTCACAAATTTGCTGAACAAGTATACAGAACATTGGCGAACACAGAGCGCTTACAGTAGCATCTTGTAAAAAAAGCACCATTCTATTAAATAATTAGGCATGGATATGCAGTTTTTTTGCAAGAAGTCTAGCAAGTTGCTATGCTGAAAAACTCAGGTGTGCGATGTGCTACTTGAATTCAGCATTACTGGGATGAGTAGAACAAATGCCAAGTGCCAATGTGTGCACAGAAGCTATTTAAACACGCGTGTGTGAAGTGGTAGAAATTCTTTTTGGTCTATCCTACGAGTTAAACAGTGATTCTAACAGGTATAGAGCATAAGAAGGTGCGACAAAGTATGTGTTGTATAGTATGGCAATTTCAACATTCGGAAAGTGCTAGGTGCGTGATTATGCAACCCTCATCCTATAGAAATGCTGAATTCAAAACAAGGGCGTTGGCTTAAGCACACACATATCTACATACAATATTTGCTTTGAGAAAGTAAGCTTTTCATTAGTATATTTATATTTCTACATTGGACACGAGCGTCACAGTACGGAAATCTGTGGTACTCTCAAAATTTTTCCGTAAGTATTGTCGATTTACAGAATTTATCTGACAATTATAGAGCTGCTGAATTATTTCAGATCTTAGTGAGATATTCCTGAAGAATTCGTTATACTTTCATTCTCAAAGCGAATGCTGAATATAGAAATGTTTCTTTATTCACGTGTGGATCCATCAGCAACACCGCACATTTCCAACTGCCACTGCCAAAGCAGCCACTTCAATTATTGAGTAACTTCCACCTACTGAGAGATTAAACTAATAAGTTACGTACAAGTTTAAAATTCTTTTAAACGTTTTGTCCTAGAAACAAGTGCAACTTAATTTTTAGAAAGTGCGTGTTTCTAACACAGCTTATTGACACAAAGCTAAGGTAAAAGTATATTAAAGTAAAAATTTGCCGTTCTGCTGTTCGTATAAGCTCTACAGTTCAATATTACTGAAACCACTAAAATGCACATTGCTTCAGTAGCATTGTTTGGAATACATTTTTTGGTTATACTTACGTATCCTTATCGACCACCTATGAGTTCACTGGAGGTAATAATGACCCGAACGGAAGGCTAAAAATACTGTATATTGTCTGGTACTTTAAATGCAAGGGGCTTATAGGCAGGCACAGAAAGCAATACTTAATAAAGTTTTAACACGTTGTAGTGATTATGACATGTTAACTGACGTCCTTCAATGAGAATAATGTACCAAGAAAACATTAATGAAACAAACGGTAAGTTTTTTAACTATGTGATAAAGTACAGTATCGTTCTGGAATCAGTAACACAATATTTAATATTCAGGGACAATAAAGAGTTAAGAAGATAAATTAAAGGAATTATGGCATAGTTACAATGATTATCAGAATAATGTTTCCAAACCTATAATCCACTGAATTACTATGGGCTTGTCAAAGCTTTTTGGATGATCCTTGGGGGTTCGCATTAATTACAAGATCAGAAAGCGCGTTTCATGTTGGTTGCACTTTCAACCAGTGCCTTATTTTTTGTTTGTGTCTGAACTATTTAGGCCTAATTGTCCCTTCGTTTTTCATGGTAATAAAACGTAAAATACTTAATCGTGCAATCCTCAAACAATAAAGTATACAAACGAATACAATATGTACACAGGTAAATACCTTTTTAAATCTGAATGATATAGGTAGGTAAATAAATGTGAATTAGAAAGTAAGAAACCCCGCAGTGTTAGGAAGGGCTGCTGAGGTGGTCGTCGGATTTCAAAAGAATGGGAAACGCTGTGCTAGAGTACGTAGCAAAGAGTGAGCTTAGGAGTATATTTCCGTCAAATAGTCTTCAGATTCTTCGAGCACAGTGTCTGTGACCGTACATGGATTGTGACAGCTTTGGCAGGTGCATCTGTTTGCTACTGTGATTGGTTGTACTTACGTCCAGTAAGTGGGTGCATAAGAGACGGGTGCGCAGTGGCTGCAGCTGCTTGTTGTTTTGGCTTGCTGACCTTCGTGTTACTTTTGGCAAACTCCAGGCGGATCGTTTGGGGCATGTCGGGGTCGAACCTGACGCCCTGCTGCAAAAAAATTGGCCGTGGAGAAAAAAAGAAAAGAAGGGGAGGGAAAAAGAGAGAAAAAATGGGTAGTTAATACAACAGAAAAAATATAAAAAACTTTTCACTTTTACAAAATTCTTTCACTTCTTCCGGGTATCTGTGCTTCAGTCTGAAAAGTAGAAGTGTGCACGTGTGACGTGTAGAAGAACAGAATAAGAAGGTGGTGTCTGTACAGTGTGAGTCACTGTAGCTTTGTTCCAGCAACTCTAGTACACCGCTATCAAAGTGGCATGGACACAAGTTTACTTGTGTTATACTCTCGCAATTTAATTTAATTTTCAAAGTTAAATGGCTTCAAAAATATTATTTTAAAATTTCCTATAAGACAGTGAATAACACATAACATATAACTAAATCTAGTTCAAAATAACGTCATTATGCTTCAATATAATATCCTCCGTCCAGCAGCCGCGTCAGGTGGTTGGATGGCGAATAAACCAACGTTTGAGGACCATCTCTGTCCCCGTCATTAGGCAGTTGACACATATCCATACTGGGGGATGAGTCTCATTTCCACTTAGGAATATGTGTGTATCGTATTTCAAATTACAGGGCCTACTGGATTCACTCATGAGTGCAAAAAATGTACGTGCGTCTTCTAACTTCTCGATATTTTACAATTTTATAAACACACATATTATAATGTGATGCGTCCACGTAGGTTGTTGTTATTAATATTGTTGTTGTTGTTGTTGATGATGATGATCTTTCCTAAGATTACGAAACCACACTAGAATAAACACCATATAAAAATGCACTTTTATGAAACTCGTATGCCATAAAGGTACAAGCCAAACTTAACAGCTTCTTAGTATTTTTCAAGAACCAACTAAATGCACAATGTATTTCTTTGCCTTTATTTATATTAAAATAAAAACCCCGTGCTATCTATAGACATATAAAGAGTGCCTCTGAGACACTGAATTATTAGAGTTCCATATCATTACATATTCACTCGATCTTTTAAGGGTCTGTTTACATCTCACCTCCAGTTCTACCACATGGTGTACAGGATAACAAGATACGACTATTTACAACAACTTAGGATGCTGTTTATACACAACTGCTTGATGTATATACTCCCTGATGATGAACCTGTGTGGACTGAAACATGTTGAAATTTGTTATTTTAATATAAGTACATAGCAAGAAATATATTGTGCATTTACTTGGTTGTTCAAAAGTATTAATTATTTATGTATGCACGGAACGAGTAATGTTAAATTTAACAGATACTCTTTTGATAGGCTTTCAGCATTTACAGTCTACGTCAGACTCTTCAAGATCTACACGCTATTACTTTGGTACTTTTAAGAAATATCACTGCCACTAGAGTTTTTACACCACATGGGTTTATAATGGTATCCTCATGAAGCTGAATGAACAATCATGCCATTAATCGCTGAAACGTCAGCAAAATACTTCAGCTTTAGAAAACTTTTTCAAAAGTTTATAAATAGCCACAAAATAACTTAAATTATACAATACACGTGATATGGGTAGTTACTTTGAATGTATTAATGAGAAGTGAACACAACTGAGTGCCCAAAGGTTTCATTCGGCCACAATTGGTTTCTCCGGTTAAATCACTGTGGCATTGTTTATTTTATGAAATAAAAGGGAAATTCAAATTCACAATTTATGAGACCGCAATCTTGAAATTAATACGTGAAGTGTCCAATTTCAATGTCACACTTGTTGTTGGGCCACACATAATTGATTTGTATTGAGGCTGAGCAGTGCGGGTGCCTGAAGGCGGGCACACATCAGCCATGCACTCATTTTGCAGTCGACATTAATGCTGCCGGCTGATGGAATAAATCTGTACTTGAGCAGCGAAGTATTAAGTATGTCACACAAAACACCATCTTTAATCGTTCCAGTGACGGTGTTATATAGCAGTGGGTCAGTAACTACTTGGATGTAATAAAAATAACAAACTTGTTTACTATCCCCCCCCCTTGTATTGTGATTTTAACTCCTTGCTCTGTGGTTTAAAGCGAACCAGCAACTATAATTCTAAAGGTATAATACGTGCACTGCATTTACAGCTCTTAAGACGAGGGCATCCAACCAACCACATAAATAACATTGCGTCATATCCCGCCATCATCTGTGATCCAGAACCAGTTCCATTCACCTTCCACTCTCACAACATTTCCCCCTAAGATCCATCTCATATTATGGTCTCACCTTGTTCTGCTTCCTATAAATGTGTGCCAAAATGTTTCCCCGCTAAAATTCTTTTACATTTCAAGTTTCATCCATTCCAGGCACATGCCTAGCCTATTCGAACACCCTCTATTCCACTGCCCTCACAATGCCATGTTACCTGCAGCCAGTATTGGAAGGTCCCTATTGTCTCTTATCCTAACAGCTCACTTGCTAGTCGTTCTTAGTTTCAGATAAGTTTCTGAAAAGAATTGTCACGCACGTTCTTCCTTCACGCTTACCGTCAGCCAGGTTTAACATGCGTGAAACTTGTTACAAAAATTATGTCTTTGTCTGCACTCACACATCTGTCTTACTCTTCAAAATTTTCGAAAATAACAGGAATATATTTTCGAATTAAATAATAACAAGCACATAGAATTCTCTATCCTCCTACTTTTATCATGCACGTATCTATTTGTTAATATATTTTCCAAGTTTTTCGGTATTTGGTTTTAAAAATTATTTCTTACAAAATTATTTAAGACACATTATGTCACTGATGCCGACTTTATATCCATGCCATATTCTCATATTTATTATTATGTATAGTTACAAAAGGTTCGTTGCTGGCCTGTAGACAAAACAGTGTCAGTAGCGTATACACGCAAGGAATTAAGGGAATTAATTTCCAGCCATTCCTAATTTTTTGGGCTTTCTTGATGCTGCTGCCAAAGAGCAAAGTTGGAAAGGCATTAGCGATAAAACGACGAATTACCTTTGTTCATTCTGAAATTAAAATTCAAGACACAAATATTTACCTATTTGAATTTCTTTCTTTTGTAAATTTTATGATTAATGGGAAAGGGTATTTATAGACGTGTGCAAACACAGTGTGTCAAACACATACGGTAAAAATATTCTTGTGGCAATCCATAACCATTAAAAATGACCACTGTATCGGTTTTGTGCAGAATAGTGCATAGGCAAATAATACTATGGAAAGCGATAAGAATTCTCTCTACGCACCTGTAAAGTTGGTTAGTTTGTAATTGAAATGCTACCCATGGCATGTGTTAGTGAATTTGTCCCCGCGTGTAGATCAGTGCACAAACTGCATGTAGTTGAAGCCCGTGAAATTAGCCGGTACAGGTAGTTGAAAAAGAAGTACATAGCGGGGCAGTGCAGTCTACTATTCTGTTATTCAAACAAGAAGGCGAATCTCTACACTTGGATTCAAATAGTGAGGCGGGTAGCCGTCAGTTGCACAGTATCAAGCACTGTTCCATCTGTCAGTCAGTCAATTGATCAGACAGAGTCAGTCAGTCAGTCAGTCAGTCAGTCAGTCGGTCGGTCGGTCAGTCAGTCAGTCCAAGAGTCAGCAAGCCAGTCAGTCAGTCAGTCTGCTTTATTGTAACTGTAAGCTACTTGTGACGTCTTTCAAAAACTATTTTTTGGTAAAAGTAAGTCGCCTAACCTGATTGTTTGGTGATTGTAAATTTTAAATAATGGAAGCCGAAATACAGTAGCATTAGGTTTCGCATGTACACGGCACAGAGTTACGTCCTTTTGGTTTCTGCGAGTACACGAAGCAACGTTGCAAAAATGCCCACATTCTTTTGTCACGTAGTCGTCTGCCCGCCTGTCCATATGCAAAAATTCGAGAATCGGTGAACACATTTTTACAAAGACAAATGTGGGATACAATTGTAAAATGTTTCGACTCGTTAAAATTGTGGCTGCATTCCGACGTCAAAGACAGACGCTTCATATCAGGTCTAGGTACTTTCCTGCGCGAATCTTGTGCCTGTATCGCTAAAAATTTACCTGAAATAAAATGGCTCCTCAGAAAATTTGTAGGCAAGACTCAAGACATATTTTATGCCCGTTACACTTATTTCCTGAGCATTAATATTTTGGAGACAATTTTAAGAACTATATCTTCTTTTTAAATTACATGTACGGGGGAAAGCTCCTTCGTATAATACGTCTATACAGGATTTCCATTTTTATAGTTTTTGTTAATGTCCTGATGATGGCTCTTTGCTGAGCCGAAACTAGTTGCCGACAAATACGCATATAGGCCTAATACAGCTTGTTGAGTGACACTGACAAACTAATAAAATATATAATTAACAAATACACTAACGGGAATGTTTTACATTAAGACTATTTTCTTTTCGCTGCGTCCGTTCAGAATTACAGCGCCGCTGGACTTGTATAAATTTCTGTGTCACAGCTGAAAATATAGAAGAAACAACAGACCCAGCACATTTGGGATGCGGGGAATGGCAGTCTTGCTTACAGAGGTGCCACTTACAAAAAAACACTGTGGAGATTATCCTTGTGTCTCGGCGCGACAAACCGTCCCTCACTGCCTTCTTGTTTGAACTTTACAGTCGTGTGATCAAACCCGATGACTGACTGTTGAGAGATAGTGCTGGAATGTAGTATCCTTTACCTGCGCTGAGAAGTTGTTTCCCAGTCTGGAAGTATTCAAATCCAGTGGCTGTTGAATCCCATGAACTGACAATTGTTTAAATTCGGCCAAAATAACACCGTTGCTGGTGACATTTCAGGGTTAATATCAGCATTCTCTGCGAATAAGACGTGAAAATCGACATCTTACGTTCGACAATTTTTATCAAATACAGATCTCATTCAACCCAGTTCAAAATTGTTCTGCTGTAGTTCTATTAGAAATTTAATGTGTTCCATGTCCGTGCACTATATCATACAAAAACACCAATCACCAACAAATGCACAAAGAGAGTTTTATCATCAATAGTAACACACTCCTACATGTTTCGACCCTGTTGGGTCATCTTCAGGGAAAACTTTTTCGTTACCGTTACACTAGAGTTGCACTTTACAGTTGAGTGAGAATGTGCTGTTGACTGTGTACTGCGTCCGGCCGGACCGCCGAGAGTTCACGCCTCCAAAAACAACGCAGGACACAGTAAACAGCACATTCTCACTCAACTGTAAAGTGCAACCCTAGTGTAACCGTAACGAAAAGGTTCTCCCTGAAGATGACCCAGCAGGGTCGAAACACGTAGGAGTGTGTTACTATTGACGATAAAACTCTCTTTGTGCATTTGTTGGTGACTAGTGTTTTTCTGTTAGAAAGTTTAGTTTAATAACACTGCGTATGCCAGAAGTATTAATTTTAAGCCAGTTTCAGCCATCTGGCTAAAAAACTTTGAAGAGTTGGACACTTGATGCTGATGGACTTCCATTCAGGTCTCTTTTAAAATACAAGGAATTTAATAAGCATTTACATTCATTTCCCATCCTACATACAAGTGCCAGGTTTGGTGTAATAACTGGAGTTATTCTGCCAGCTCCTAATCACTTGCAACTGTTTCGCTTTTTAAATCTGTGTCTTAAATTGCATATTTCCAAACACGTCAGGTATGCGTATTTATTCAGTACTTCAATGCTCAAAATATATTTGCGTGTACAGATTTATTCCTGTCAAACCGAACCACATATGATAACGGTTCTGAGTTGCTGCATTGTTATGTTTTTACTGTAGTGTGAGTTATTTAAATCTATTTCAAGTTGTGCTAGTGAAATTGTGCTGAAAACCGTGTTTTGTGGTGTTTCTTATACATAACAAGGATCCATGCAGGTAAGTCCATTTACTGAACTCTTTTTAAACTACACACTAAAAGAAGCATAATTATTGCACATAAGTGTACAGGCTTGTAACTAGTCAATTCAATGCAGTAAATCTAACGTTCTAATATGAGATTTTTCTTGAAGCGTGAAACCAAAATAAAAAAAATACTATAGCCTTTTTTCTAATCCTGGAGAATACATTGCTAGAGTGGGAGAATAATTTGGAATATTTACTCCTGTAACGGTTTTAATTTCCCTACAAAAATGCGCTTTTACTGGTACACAAACAAACAGGTAAAAGAAAGCCACTCTTACATTCCTTACTTAGTTGTGATATATTTAAAACTTCCGAAGCATAAAACTAGAATTGCTGCTTTGTTATTATCGCAGGGCAGTGATGTGACAAATAACTTAGTCTGTAAGAGAAACTCCATAGGAAACGATTATTTGTGCGGCTGTACATATAAAGAATTTGAAGATGACATACCTCAAATATTTCTATATTGTTCATGAGATACCAGACATTGAAAACACTTCGGACAGTGGTATGTAATAACAAACGGCGGACGTACTAGCCTTACTTTACACTCAATCGAAATTAAATTGCATTTATCAGACTAAAGAATTGACTAAATGAAGAATTAACGTGCTCTGAAGAATTCGATAATCCTCACAAATTCTTGCAATTTTGTGTGTTGGCTGGGATACTTATGTTTAAACTACGTATGTTCATGGAATGAAAAGGAATGAAAAATGCTTTCATCTGTTAAATGCCACAATATTACAGTCGCTTTGAAAAAGATTTTCCTCCATAGAGCTTCTAATAAAATGTAAAGGCAACTTTCATATTTTCATTATACTCCTATGCTGCAAAAGGTTTCCCATAAAATACATTTCTCTGCAGTTGAACAAAATTCTGCATACATAATAATCTACCCACCAATTTTCTGAGTAAATTCCTCGCTCATCTTGAATATTAAACCATGTAGGAACAAATAACCCACAATGAAATTTAAATTTAAATATGCATTAAACGGTGAAAGAACGTTTCTACGTTTCGACACACTTTATTTTACTTAGACGTCATAAGATTGCAAACATCTTTGTAAAGTAAACTGAATAATTTATAGGAAATTATCGCAAAGTTACAGCGAAACTACGAGCAAGCGTTAGGATCACAGAACGCAAACCAGCTGTCTGTTCTGACAGATGCCATCCTGAGGTAGGTGAAATCACGACCGCCTTCAATAAGAGCAACACAGTCACTACAGAAGTTCACTACACTTGAGTCTACAGGACTGCTGTTCTATGCATTACGTACCCATTTTCAGGGGCCACAATTCAGTCACGTATCATTATGAGTTATGACAAACAGCAAAGTGTTTGCAAATGTGGCTGTAGTAACACGAGGCACCTACATGATCACTGATATTTTTAGCTCATGGCCAAACTAACAGAAGGTCCAATGATCACGTTTGTCAAAGTAGACCTAATGTGCACAATTACGTCACCTTGTGCTCACTGGTTTTAAGAGAATTTGAAGTTTATATTCAATACCGTTTTTTCTTGGAGTAGAAAAAGTTGCCCCGCTTTATATTTTTAGAAAATAGAAATTTATCAGTAACAAAGCAATAAATATCGGAGTAGACCAATATGCAAAATTTTTGCAGTACTTGCCTTTCTGAAGCTTATCAGATTATTCATCTATTATTATTATTATTATTGTTGTTGTTATTATTGGCAAAGGCTCTGTAAGGTACAGGCTAAATTTATCGGATGTACTCACAAACTTTCACACAGAACTGTCAGGCATTTTATGACTTTTTGCATACTGAATACGAATATGACTGCCTGGCTGCCAACGTCTAACAACCATCGCCGTCGAACCTCCGGCTAAATGTAAATGTCACGCAGTCACCGTGTCATTTTCTTACATTCTTAAAAAGAGGGAACCTGAGAAGTTGTTATATAAAATTCAATTTTAAGGTCTAATGATATATATATACACATATACATAATTTAATGACCACATGCTGCGTGGGTATCGGAAGTGGCAACTGGCGCCACATATAAAGGCACTAACACGGGAACAAACGTCCCAGTGGTAGACATATTAAGTACCACAAAGGCGTGTAATTTTATGGATAAATACATTAAAAAAGCCAAAAAAATAGACCGTCGCTGCATATACATCGTAAATTATTTGGAAGTTTCCTCCATTGCGTTGGATACAAGCTTCAAAATCCTGATCAGGTTTTGAAAGAAGCGTGTAAATATTTCTGCAGTAATGCTGCTGACGCATCTGAAGTGTTTCGAGTGTTGTATGTTACTTGGGCTGTATTCCTACACCCAGTCTCAGAGGATATTAGATCAGGTGATTTGGGTGGCCATGGTAAGTTTAAAATTATTATGTCTCTGCTAATTCTTACACTAGTGTAAGGTTTCAAGTGGATCACTCCCTCTTCGGGGGGAGGTTTAAGAGAAATATATTTAGATTACAGACTAAGAATATCTTCATTCGCATTTAATATCAACGTTACCGTTGCACAGTTGCTTATCATGTTGACTTCAATACATCTGATTACATATACATTTTCAAAGGAATCTTATTTAGGAAGAACGCTGCTACATCAACTCGAACAGTCTGGTTTTACTGAGGATGTTAGAACACTGGACACATCCAAGTGCTATTCATAAGGCACAACACTGATTTACATCTCGCAAATACCTTTTACGGGTTCAGACGATTCATTTCCTTGACATGATGCTGATTACAAGATCATGCAACTAGACTTTCATTTATTCCAGTGTACCAGTATGTGACCGAAAGAATAGTTCAGGCAGGTAGGCTTATTCACATGTCTGCTGATACGCAAACACACTAATCGCCAACAAATGCACAAAGAGGGTTTTATCATCAATCGTAACACACTCCTACATGTTTCGACCCTGCTGGGTCATCTTCAGGGACAGCTTTTTTGTTATCTTTACACTAAGGTTGCACTTTATAGTTGAGTGAGAATGTGCTGTTG